>JAHBCN010002107.1:0-99032 GCA_019359885.1 Listronotus oregonensis
TTTTAATTTGAACTCTGTGACATTTGTTATTTTTTCTAGGGTTAAAAATTTTTTATTATTAAATCATAATAAGGTTTGATTTTCAAGGTTGAAATCTATTAAATAATATTTCAAAAATTAAATACTTATTTTTCAACTTATTTCAGCCCTAATTTTATGTGACAAGCTTTAATATGAAAGTTTTGAAGGGTTTGTAATAAGGGTAGTTTTCACCACTAAAAAATAAAAAGCGAACTTCAGCATAATGGGATTATGCTAAAGGTAGGAGGGTAATATATTTTTATCTCAAATTTTCATGCAAAATTTTTTAGGATATATAATTTTTTTTTTTTGAAATCATAATGGGAATTGATTTTTAAGGGCTGAAGTATTCCAAATGATGGTTCAAACAAAAAATTTTATTTTTTTCAACTTATTTGAGACAATTTTACAAATTTAAGCTTAATGTATAGTTTTATAGGTTATAGCAATAAAGAGTAGTTTTTACCCCAAAAAACAAAGAGCGTCCATCAGCATAATAAAGATTTTTAAGGAAGGATAAGTTAATCTTAATTCCAAATTTTCATGCCAGGTTTTTAAATATATTATAAGCAATTATAACAACCCCAAAATTGAGTAAAAATTCTGCTCTCAGAACGATATTTTTGAAACTATAAAAAATACGAGAAATTATTATAAAACTATTTTTGTGGGAAATTTAATTATCTACAAAAGAAATTTTGTGCAAATATAACGAAAATTAATATTTAAATAGTTACAACAATTAAAAAAATGTGTCATTCCAATATAGTAAAAATTGTTTAAACAATATAAATATTTGTTTCCCCTCCTAAAGGTTTCTGATTTTAAATAATATAAAAAAAACAAAATTATTTAAAAAGTTTATTAAAATCAGAGCTGTTCTTGAGGACTTCAACTAAATGCTTCATTGACGCTACTATATTTGCGTTATATAGTAGCGTCAATGAAGCTTGACTTAGAACTCAAAGAATTAATAAATTTCACTCCTATAGCAATTGAGAAAGATCAGGTTAACATACCTAATATATCTAAAAACTTAGAGAAGTTAACACAGATCTTTGCGGAAAAAGGAATACTTATAAAGTAAATATTAGAAATAATAAATATTTATTTAATTGTAAAGATTACATGTTTAAAAAACAATCAAGCATAAAAACCATAAAAATTAATATTTTCCGGCATTCCACATAACTCAATGTACATAGAAGCCCACCTCGATTATATATATATATATATATATATATATATATATATATATATATATATATATATATATATATATATATATATATATATATATATATATATATATATATATATATATACAAGAGTGCCACAGATTCGAGTGCATGCATGGTGATTTCGGAAACCGTAAGAATACGAAGTCGGTTAAATATGGCAAAGTTGCGCATTTAGGTGCCTAACAACATGCCGATTAGAAAGTTGTAAATTCCAAGTACTTCCGGAGATATCCGGAAAAAACCGAAATTTTCTGATTTCGTTTTAATTTTTTTCTGACGTTATTTAAAGAGATATGGAAAAACAAAAGACACTTTCTTATAGCCACTTTTTAAGCTCTATAAAACAGCGTTGAGAGATTTTCCGTAGACGTTTCGTTTTCGTTAAACCATCATCAACTTTATTTTTTAAATGCGGCACCTAATTGTTTATTGCATTTTTTGAAGCAGTTATAATTCCAATTACAATGATGTATAACACTTAATATTTTTCTGTTAAATAAACATATTTTCCATAAGAGGCAATGAGTAAGACAAGAACGCGCATCATTTTTGTAATTGGGATAATAAGAGGTTCAAAAAAAAATTAAATAAAAACTTAGGTCCGTATTTAAAAATAAAGTTGATGATGGTCTAACGAAAAGAAACGTCATTGGAAGTACTCGGAATTTTACTACTTTCTAATCGGCCTGTTGTTAGGCACCTAAATGCGCAATTTTGCCATAATTATGACTTTATCTCTTACGGTTTGAGATCCCCATGCATACTAATCTGTGGCACCCTGTATATATATATATATATATATATATATATATATATATATATATATATATATATATAAAATATATATATATATATATATATATATATATATATATATATATATATATATATATATATATATTTCTGTAAACAAAAGCAAGTGAAATACTGTAGGAAGAAAGTTTGTTAAGAAGCGCATCATACCAGACCAGCTCAAAAGTACCACTGATACGCCAAGAGTAACGATCTTAGATTCACCAAGAAGCTAAGAGACTTATTTCAGTGTGAATCAAGGGAAAGAAGATCTACTGTGGATTTTTAGTGACGACTGTCTGTCCCGTAAAATTTTATGTTATTCGAAACATTTTACGATTTGCGAATTAATAAATTTTTAGTTACCTAACAAACAACTAAGAAGAAGATATAGGTTTAGAGTTAAAAGGGACAATTCTTGGCTCTTTCTAAAAGGACTGGTTGCACAGGTGCGACGTTTCAGCTCTTGAAAAAAAATGCCCATGACATATGACCCATTTTCTAGTACGATTGCTCGCCAACCAGACCAGATGATTTTTTGACATTAAGAGAAGAATGATACACTTAATATGCTTAAACCAAAAAATGACACTAAATATTTTATGAGAAACAGCGGCAGCTTGGACAACCGTGGGCATTTTTTGTTAAGGGAGTTTTTTTAATTTAATGATGAACCATATATATGGACCTATAAGATTCTGACTGAAATATGGACGAACAGACATGTCAGAATTTAAGGGCTGCACATAACCCTTAAAAATATTTAAAACAACAATAAAGTTGATTTGACTGCAAAAAGTCGTTTCAAATCAATCAATTAACTGTTAAATTTCGTTTGTGCTGGATCAAAGAACCCGCCACAACGATACCAAAAAAAAATTTCCCGAGCTTTAGCGACGGAAACGGAACATTTGCTTATCTATTTGCGTTTTCAAAGGAATTAAAATATTTATTGATAGTAGCTGTATCTTTGATGGTTTCTAGTTCTCGTAAGTGTTTACGTCTCATCAAAATAATCTGACTTTGCTTTTGGCTCTTTATGTTTATTTACCGAAGATAAAAGACTTAATCGGTGCTTTTAAGTAATCAAACATATCATCCTTCATCAGGAAAAAGTTATTTACCAGCTTTACATAGTGGCGTTTGTCAGTACATGTTTTAATAGCATCTGTTTATAACTGTAATATAAACACAGACGGATGGATAAAACATGCACGTAATAGTTAATTCATAAAGATTAAAACTTAAGTACCTTTCGGAAGCTGAACATAACTAAATATTTTTTTATTGTTAATCATTTAGCTATACGGTATACAAGATGTCCCGAATGTACTAATGTGTAAGACTAAGTAAGAACTTTTGATCCGTTTGCTGTACTTTTATATGTTTTTTAAATACCTGATTATAACGAAATCTATATTTTAAAGTCACAGTTTTAAAAATATGTTGTGTAGGCTTTTAAATTAAAATATGGGTGTATATAAACTAATTAGAAAACACCAGTTCCGTGAGTTGCGTGAGTTCTTTGGGGCAAATTTTCACGCCAGTAATAACAACTTAGAATATCCTAGAAATGGTTAAAGCATAATTGTAATATCAGTAATATCAACGGTATTCGCGTAGATAGTTGCTCTGGTTGGCAATAGACGCATTACTGTAAATATATCGCACTCCCTCTTCAAAAGTGACACAAGTCCAAGAACCTCGAAATTCGCGTAATTAACCCCTAGAAGTAGGTAAGTAAATTCTAGGGAACTGTTACGAACTGAATTATGGTGAAAACGTATAGTTTCTGCAAGGTATAGTTTCCTTTGGCTCGACTGTACTTTTTTTTATTTTAGAACGGTTCAGGAAGACCGAGGCCTTAAATATTTGAAGATTTGGAGGAGAAGGAAAAAGTTTGGGGTCGTTCAAGTGGGACTGTATAATGATTCATAAGAGGGCAATACGCGTTGCTCTTTTGGGCGTTGGCAGAGGAGGAATTTTACTAATCAACTCCTTCAAGCAGAAGCCATAAACATATCTATATGGGAGCGACAGCTTCCTACTAGCTGTCGGTGGGCAGGAGAAAAGCTTTCCTGTTAACGTGGGAACAATAATAAAGCAAACAGATCTTCTTTAAATGGAACAGTGGTGGGGAGACGTCATTCCCCAGACCTGAGACACAGAGAACACAGACCAGAAGGGAGAAATATTTTCTGGCTCGAAAGATGGCTTTTGAAGCTGCTGAGGCTATAGATATAATGTGTTTATGCTAGTTAAGGTTATTTTCAAACGAAACGCAAAAACAAGATTGATTAGCCCTTTTTCTGCAGAATTTGACCGCTCATAAAAAAAAGGATGAACATTGAAAGACCTTTTTTTGCGACAGCGATCATAAATGTGTTTTGGAGGCATAATACTGGAAAAATTTTGGGCTTAAATCCAATTAGGTTTAAAGTGGAGGCCATTATGGTCGGCAAAACTCTAAATACATTTAAATGTGAAAGGGAGAAGATTTTGATATGAAGAAGAAACAGAGTTGGTGCCAGTGGTGAGTCCTGGGACCCCAGCAATAATTTGGTGAAAGCTGGAATAGTAACCATCTACAATAACTGACATACGTCGATTAAAAAAAAAAACTGGAAAGCGAAAAACAAAACTTAGGTAAAAGACCGAGAATCGAAGTTTGTTAAGGAGCTCATCATACGAGACCTGCTCAAAAGCTTTGGATATATTAAGAGCAACGATAAGGGATTTACCAAGAAACTCAAGGGACTTATTCCAGTAGGAATTCGTGTCATATAAAATTATGTGTTTTTTTAAATAATTTAGGATTTAAAAATTGATTAATTTTTACATTACCTTACAAACAGCTGAGAGCGAAGATATAGGTCTATAGTTAAAAAAAAAAAACATTTTTTGATTTGTGTCACTGTTGAAGCGCAATATATTTACGAAAAACAATTATAAAGTTATCTTAAACTGTTTATTTATAATAGGTGTTTGTTGGGATTTAATATATTTCTATTCTTTAAAGCAATTTTCTTGTGTAGACCTAGCATATATAGCCTCGATAAGTGATCTTCTGACAAAATATTCTTTTTGTTGTTGCAGTAGTTAATTATTTTTTATTGCCAAAAAATAATACTTTAGAGGTAAAACTTTTTACTAAACCCAATTTTTTATTCTTAACTTTTTTTACCAATAATTTTATTTTTCCAGAGTCTAAAACAAGTCTTCGAACTCCAACTTTTCTGCAAAATTTTCAATATTGTATATTTTGGCTATTTCTTTCTTTCTACTAAAAAACAAGTTTCTCATATTTTCATCTTTTTTTTATTTAATCCAGTTTATGCTTTTCGTTTCGTACACCGACCATTGTGACGACCCAAATAACCAACCAAATAAATACCATATTGAAAATTATATTAAAAAAATAATAACTTCTACATAGGGATAATTTAGACAAATTTAAAAGCCGTTAGTTCTGGTCGGTCATGGTTAGTTTTGGTTAGTTAAAGTGGCTATTTATTTTCCAAAATTGTATTTCAGATGTGATAAATCATTAAAAGTGGGAACAGGAAACTTTTCCGTTTAGGCCGCAATTCTGCCAAGGCTTAATCAAACGAAGGGATAATTTAGACAAATTCAAAAGCCCTCAGTTCTGGTCGGTCATGATTAGTTCTGGTTAGTTAAAGCGCCTTTTATTTTTCCCAGTCATATTTGGACGTGATAAATCACTAAAAGTAGGAACGATAAACTTTTCCGTTTAGGCTGCAATTCTGTCATGGCTTAATCAAACGAAGGGGTAATTTAGACAAATTCAGAAGCCTCTAGTTCTGGTCTTTTTATTTTTTCCAATTATATTTCAGCCGTGATAAGTCACTAAAAGTAGGAACAGTAAACTTTGCCGTTTAGGCCGCAATTCTGCCATGCCTTAACTAAACGAAGGGATAATTTAGACAAACTCAAAAGCTCTTAATTCTGGTCGGCCATGATTTGTTCTGCTTAGTTAAAGAGGCTTTTAATTTTCCTCAATTATATTTCAGACGTGATAAATCACTAAAAGTATAAACAGTAAACTTTTCCGTTTAGGCCGCAATTCTGCTATGCCTTAACTAAACAAAGGGATAATTTAGATAAATTCAAAAGCCCTCACCTCGGGTCGGTCATGGTTAGTTCTGGTTTGTTAAAGCGGCTTTTTATTTTTCCCAGTCATAATTGAACGTGATAAAACACTAAAAGTAGGAACGAGAAACTTTTCCGTTTAGGCTGCAATTCTGTCATGACTTAATCAAACGAAGGGGTAATTTAGACAAATTTAGAAGCCTCTAGTTCTGGTCAGTCATGGTTAGTTCTGGTTAGTTAAAGCGGCTTTTTATTTTTCCCAATTATATTTCAGCCGTGATAAGTCACTAAAAGTAGGAACAGTAAACTTTGCCGTTTAGGCCACAATTCTGCCATGCCTTAACTAAACGAAGGGATAATTTAGACAAAGTTAAAAGCTCTCAATTCTGGTCGGCCATGATTAGTTCTGGTTAGTTAAAGAGGCTTTTAATTTTCCGCAATTATTTTCAGACGTGATAAATCATTTAAAAAGTATAAACAGTAAACTTCTCCGCAATTCTGCTATGCCTTAACTAAACAAAGGGATAATTTAGATACATTTCTGGTCGGTCATGGTTAGTTCTGCTTTGTTAAAGCGGCTTTTTATTTTCCGCAATTATATTTCAGACGTGATAAATCACTAAAAGTATGAACAGTAAACTTTTCCGTTTAGGTAGTAAATACATATAAATATATTATTATTGGATTATTTTAATATCATTATTTTTTAAAAAAATATTTTATATTTCGGCATCTTATATATGCTAGCAAAGAATATTTTGATATTTAGTTTTTAAATTAGGTTTAATTCATTTTACCATGGGTATTTTATGAACCATTAGAGACATTTACCTACCTCAATATTTGGTGTACGAAACGAGATGTCGGAAACTGAATAATTAATTTTGTGAAACTTGGTTGTGACTGTGTTCACGTAAGAATTTAGGGAATGAGCAGACTTTGTATTTCGTGAAAATTTTTATTTAAAACAATCCTAGCAGAGCGCTTTCGGTATAACCATCATCAGTGCTATCTACAAGCAAGAAATGAACTTTAAAAGTAAATTAAAGAACTGTTTAAATATTTTAAGAAAGGAAATTGTCAAAAAAATTTTGATTTAATGAATTCTCTAACCTTAACATTTATTTTTAAGTGAAATTGAAACATTACATATAGTAAATCTAGATGAAGTAGTAAATTTAGTAAACTTGGTATGGAAAGAAAGGAATAAGCAAAAGAGAAAGTTCGAAACTTACTCGTCGTCAACCTGGAGTCGTAGCAATTTGAGCCAACAAAACATGTAGTAGGACCTTAGTAAACTATCACATTATTACATAAAATAAAATAAAAGTTAAAACAGCAGTGAGTAATGTTACATTTATCCCCATTACTATATGTAATGTTTCAATTTTACTTAAAAATAATTGTAAATATAACAGAATTCATTACACGAAATACAAAGTCTCTTCTTTCCCTGATTAATTTTGTGTACAGGGTCTTTGATTATATTTACGTGGCTTCTGGGGCCTTTATTTTTGAAGACAGAAAAAAATGTTTTGTATAAAAATTGTAGGATTTTTTCCATATTATGTTTTGAAATTATCAGTAAAAAAATATAGCAATAAGAAAATGGAAAAATATAGGCAACTTCAACTTTTTTAAATGGAACACCCTGTATATTATGCGCTACAACGAAAGATCTTTTTTTTTCTGATCTCAAATATATATAATTAATGATATTTGGATGAACCATTTTTGAGATATTTTAGGTTAAATTATTAATAAATTACAAAAAAGTTTCATATTAGTATCAAGAAAGCCATGGAAAAAATTGTTATGTTGCTGAATTTAGTAAGGGTTTTCTCTGGACCCATAATGTTTACTTTTGTGATTAAACATTCTTGCTAAAGTAAGGGAAGACCTTTCGGTGAATAGAATTTTATTTAAAAACTTTGATCCTGCTGCATAAACCTTATTTCCAATGCATACTTAGGTCGGTCCTGCATCTTTTGTTCAGGAAGGTTCTGAACGGACATAAATTTACAAGGATAAAATTTGTACAATTATAAGGTTAAATAAATTTTATAATCTGTTTTATTAAGTTCAGTGCCGCATCCGAGATTGATATTTCAGAATTTTCTAAAATTATTAAAAGTAGTTACTGCAAGTCTAATAGAAAAAGTATAATAATTATTCTGAAAAAACAAGGATATCCAAAACCGTGTTTTCATGTCGTGCTGGGGTCCTTTTCTTCATTTTAAAGCTTTTTCAATAAACTTTCTTACTATGTATTTAATAGTATCTATAGATGGTACCGTTGTTAAGGATATAATAAGTAATATTCCCTTTGCACTGTCGTTACATTATTATTGTTACCATAAAAAGACGCATAATAGAAATTTTTGTTCTTCTGAATAGCCCATCGACAAAAAAGCAATACAAACTACCTTTAATAGTTAAAATAATAATGTTCAACTTTTTAAAATATTAATACGTCAAATTTATTAAAACAATTTTATTGTTTTCATAGCTGTCTTAATACTAATATGATATTTTTTTCAATTTATTTATATTTTAGGCTTAAATATCTCAAAATTGGTTCATCCAAATATCAACAATGTATATATATATTTGAAATCAGAAAAAAAAGATCTTTTATTGTAGCGGGGTGTTCTATTTAAAAAAGTTGAAGTTGCCTATATTTTTTCATTTTTTTATTGCGATATTTTTTTACTGATAATTTCAAAAGATTGTATAGAAAAAAACCTACAACTTTTATATAAAACATTTTTTCTGTCTTTAAAAATAAAGGCTCCAGAAGCCATGTAAATATAATCAAAGGCCCTGTACGAATTAAGAATATTTGGGGAAAATTTTTGAGGTGTACGAAACAAGAATAAATCGTAAAAAACGAAAGGACAATACCTAGTCGCTTCTTATTTTTTATTAATTATAAGGTATCTTCACAGGTTAAGAGAAAATTGAGAAACGTATAGAAGCGTTTTTAACGATTTTAAGACACACACACAGAGTTTTTGTGCAGTTTTACATCAAATTTACTCAATTCTTTTTAAAACCCATATTGACAAAAGCTTTAGTTTTAATAAACATGATCAGGGTTATTTTTTTATTTCCACCCTGTTGACGCACAAAAAGTGCAACTGTAGTTGCTTTTAGTTTGAATGGGGTGTAACTAAATATCTTTAATATGAGGTTGTAGATAATAAGCCAGATACAAACAAACGAACAATACACGAACATAAAAGTATTAGGTTCCTTATTTTGTAGTTTTGCGATCATCCAAGTAAGATAACATTTACTGTTGAAACGTATGCTGTCAGTAGCCTCCTCCCTTTTTACAAACAAATAATAAACTTGTTAGGCCATATATCTATTATCAAGAAGAAACATATCTGGTTAAATATCTGAATTTGTTTTACATCAGATAAAGGCAACAGAAAAATAATATAAATAGTAGATTTTCTAACCCACTTATTTTTTATTATGTTACCGGTTATTATTTGCTCTAAAAGATTGTTACTTGTAGTTAGTATTTTCGAATGTCAAATTTAAATAATAATTGAGCGTCATTTTTTAAAACTTTATTTTAAAATTAACAACATTTGCCCGTTGATACCTATTTGCATATTTATCTATTAGACCAGGAAAATTACCTAAAAATAAATTGATTTTGCCCAACGAACTCAAGGACTAGAATTAACGCAACGCCAGTTTGTAGGCAGGGTGTTTGGTATAGTGATCTCTTTGTTTTTGTTTTGGAAAAACGTAAACAAATTGCCAGATCTCAAAAATCAAAATCAGGAAATTACCTTGAAAATGTAATAAAATTATTCAAAAATATTGGTTTTTGTGTTATATTTAATATAGGCAACATCGATTTAAATATAAACATTTATTAATTTGACAGTTCCAAGCATCGGCAACAAGGTTATTTTAGACAGCTAATGCATTCGTTTAATAAAAAATGTAAGTAAATCAGGTGTGGTACGGCACTTCGATGTCATTTTGTCTCTTTCTAGTAGGTTGTATTATTCAATAACACGTTTTGTAAACTGACTTGATCAACAGCAACCGAATCGAGCATCTAAAGTAAATGTCATATCTGTCTGTCCCTTCAGATAATAAACAAAAATAGTTTTCCCGGAAAAAATTTTTTTTCTTGGTTGCCTGGCGTACCAACATAAAACTGTCTAAAATCACTAGACAATTTTGTTGACATTTTTAAAAATAAAAATTAATATTTTTGTTGTGCTATTCTTTATTAAATATATTTGTTAAATGGAGGTAAAATCAAATTTATCTTATAAAATAATAGGTGTATTTCCATAAAGTTTTTAATTTTGGCTGTAATCAGTTTTAAAAAGGAGGAATTTTAGGAAAGTTTGTACAATTTTGAGGTTAGGTCCGAGCGGTGCGTTATAACATAAAAACTAAAAGTGTCCGACAAAATTTGACTTCAGATTCGTGATCAGCGCCCCAAAAAACCCCAGTATACAAAATTTCAATAAAATCGGCCGTGGGCCCGGTAAGTAAAAAATTACCAAATGTAATTTATGGTGCAATGCCATAAACATGAAAAAGTTATTATTTCCGGAGTTATGTTATTCAGTGTCTTTAATCAATGTTGCCGGTGTACCAGTGTGTTTACAAGAACTATCCCTCCTTGCCCCCCTGAATATATTAATGCCAAACAAGGTTTGTTTACTTTATTTCTATCCAAGAATTCGTTGATTTTGCCAGACAACTTCGGATCGGCATGCCGTTTTCGACATTTTACTCGGGAAAGCACCAGGAATTCATTGTACCGGATGTCCCAATAAGAAAGGACGCCGGCTGTATCTCTGAAAATGTTTATCGCACAGCTTTGGGAAAAAAATATTTTTTGTAAAAGTGGTCAAGAGAAATAGCTGGAAATTATTTTAAAGTTTTTAAAATGGCCGCTAGGGGGCGTAACTGCAATCTTGAACCTAAAAAAGTGATGTTTCTGTGAATTTTGCTATATCAACCTAACAAAAAATACCTGATTTTAAAAGTCGAGGATAATTTAAACCTTTTTTGTTTGACAATTTTTGCTGTATTTCTAAAAATAAAGTGGTGGGGGGTATTTAAAGGTTTCCTTAAAAAACTCCCCGTATCTTCGAAACGGCTAAGCCGATTTTAACAAACTTGGGCTAGTTAAAAAGAGCTATTCTCGGGCTATGAATGTTATATTATTTGAGGTTTTGTTAGTTTTACATGCACGCAAAAAAAAATATTTTTCAAAATAAGAACATAGATGGTTTTTAAAAAAATATTTTGTTTAGAAACCCTGTGCTATTATATTAAAAACATGTTTTTGTTATAAAGATTTTAAAAGTCTTAAAACAAAACATAAATTTCCTTAGTCGATTTATTCATTTTAATACCATTTATTTCAAAGTAAAAATACCATTTCTCATTGCGAAAAAATGAGTCACGTAAATTAAAATCATATAAAGTCACAATTTAAATTCAAAGCTATCTTGGATTAAAATAATAAGACATGAAAATAATTACTTCAATTCTTAAAATTGAGAATATATAAACTCTTGTTTTGTAATATAAGTTTCACTATTTTAGCAACGGATTCTTTCAGTTAAAACCGCCTTTATCTCATTTTAAAACTACAAGATCTCATTCCAAGAACTTCTTGATTTTAGTAATATATCATGTCAATACCAGAAATAAGTGCAACAACATCTGTACTAGTATATGTAAAGTAGAAAAAGATAGACATAGTTAGCCGCTGCGGTGATGTCCGTGACGTTTGTGTCTGTTTCGCGTCTGGTGGTTAGTTGTGGTTAGTTTACTAATTATCATGACCTTGTGTGTAAACATTTTAAAATCTAAATCGGGAATTTGATGCTGGTAAGTATTTTCATTATTAAAAATATTATTTATACCTCTTGCTTTGGGACTATACCTACTTAATATAGTGAAAAAAACTAAAACAACTTCTAACTCCCCAAAATTGATAAAATCTCCAAAACGTTTGAATAATTTTTGTATTCCCCATTATCAATAGATAGGCATGATTGGCATGAACCAAACGGACGTTATTAGATAAATTAGATTAGCAAAGGTAATTAATAATTCAATGAGTTTTCAAGAGATATTGGACAGAGATTGGAATTTTAGGAAAATTATGTTAAATATAGAAGATTTTTTAATTTTAGAATATATTTATAGGGGTGTGTGTGAAAGGTCTTTACAAAACGCTGCCATATTCCTAAGGCGAAAAGAACACAGACACCCTGTAAATAACCCGGGAGATAAATGAAAACCTTTAACATAAATTGGTTAGGAAATTATAGTTGGCCAGGCATGGTCTTTTCTCATTTTTAAAGCCTGATTTCTGGCCGATTTTAAAATACAAAACAAATTTTGAAAGTGAAAAAAATTATTAAATTTTGGTTGTCGGTACATACAGTCTGTTTTACTTTACTTTTAGGTAATCAGGAGATACTCATTTTAAAAGGGAAACGTCAACCACCAGTTAAGTTCAAGTTGAACCGGTTTAAGCCAACCTTCTACAACCCCCATATTAATTTCACCATAAAAGACTGTTTGCCGCTTATTGAATATTTTATATTTAAAACTAAGAAATGTTCTGTGTTAAGTTTCCAAAGATTAGGGATAACTTGAGTTTTTATTATTTAGAAATTTTAATATTGTTTTTTGACTGCTAAATAATATATATTTAAAAAATTAAAACTGTTATAATTTTAGCAAGTTTTTTTATTTTACTTATAAGGTACCTACTACGTTTTCAGTGTAGTTACAGAACTTAAAAAGTAACTATACATTTTCCCCAAATCTCTATTTTTGGATCTAAAAAAAATGTGTTTTAAATCAACAACGGCATTGTCTCTGATTAACATTTTATATTTTGTTTCATGAGTCTGGATGTTTAAATAAACAGGGTGTGTTGGAAGAAAAAGCAAATATTTTAATAAGGGATCTTGGACGTGAAAATTGAAAAGTTCATATAAATGCTGGTACGGAAATGCATTTTTATCCAGTGTGTTAAAGTTTAAATAAAAATAGTTTTTTCATTTATATTACAAAATTGGCCAATTTTACATAAACCTTTAGATTTAACAAAAACTTGTCAAGAGGTTTGCCAAGATTAATTTTCCTGTATCTCGAAGCATTTCTGGACCCACATTTATATGTTTTTTTTATTTTAAACTCGAATTTGACGTCTAAAATAACCCATTGAAATATTTACTTTTCTCCCAAAACACCGTTATTTAATCATACAACCCATGAACCAAAATATTAGGTGTTAAAATAAAAAAAAATTTTTCAAATGAATTTAAATGTATTACAATATAAAGGTTGGGATTTAAAACTGAGATCCTAAATTACATGAATAAATAAATAAGGATTAAAACACGCCCTTGCAATATGTTACACTGAAGAATTTTCCAGTTTATGATGTTCTTAAAATGGCTTAAACCCTTGTTTTTGTGAATTTTATCAATTAAAAAATCAAGGTTTTTAAGTAAAAAAAACATTTAAAACGAAAACAAGTCTGCTATTGAGAGCATCAGTATTTTAAAAAATGGTATGAAAGATTCTGAATAAAAGATTATTTTTAAAATAAGTAATTAGTTGTTTTATCTAAAATCTTAAATATCTTTAAAGCAAAAACATTTTTCGAATTACGTCCATGGAAATAAAGAAATTGGTTTCTTCATTTGAGAAAATATTCTTTTGCCCATATAAAAGTCAACATGCTCTCAAAATGAGACAAACGCTTTACAATAAGATATTCTTTTTTGAGGTCGCCGCTAGGGGCGAAATTCGATGAAATGGTTAATTTTCTCCTTAAATGCATTAGTATGATTTTTTTCATAAAAAAAGCAAATTTCAAACAAAAGGGCGGAAGACCGTATCTCGATATCTTGTTTTACCTAAAATTTAGGCCAAAGAAAATTTTATATCAATATCTCAAAACTATAAAAGTACAAGAAATTTTATATAACATGAATTATGTATTTTACAGAACCTTTAATTTGTTATATAATATTTTTTAAATTTCTTTACGAGTTATAATCAATAAATAATTTTCAGGATGTTTTTTAAGGTATAACCCTGGAATTCGATTTTTGATTCTAATGTAAATAATTCATTTAAAAAAATATTATATAACAAAAAAAGGTTTAAAATATCTAATATTGTCATATAAAATTTCTTGTCTTTTAAATATTGACATTTTCTTTTCAAATTAAGGTAAACAGGAGAAAATGGTTTTCGTGTTAAACATGATTTGCTACTTTTTTTATAAAAAAAAATCATATCAATACATTATTTTTGGAAAATTAACCATTCTGTCTTGAAAAAAAACCCTCTAGGGGGACATGTCTAACAAAACTTCAAATAATATAATAATTATAGCCCGAATGCTCTTTTAAACTAGCCCAAGTTTGTTAAAATCGGCAGCCGTTTGAAGATACAGGGTGTCTTTAACGAAAACCTTTAATTACCCCCACTACTTTATTTTTAGAGATACAAAAAAATTGTCAAACAAAAGGTTCATTTTATCCTCGACTTTAAAAATCAGGTATTTTTTTGTTAGGTAAATATAGCAAAATCACAGAAACATCACTTTTTTATATTCAATGTTGCAGTTACGTCCCCTAGAAGCCATATCAGAAACTTGAAAATAATTTCCAGCTGTTTCTCTTGACCACTTTTACAAAAAATAGTTTTGCCCCAACGCTGTGCGATAAACATTTTCTGAGATACAGCCGGCGTTCTTTCTCATTTGGACACCCGGTACAATGAATCCCAGGTGCTTTCACGAGTAGATGTCGAAAACGCATTTTGATCCGAGTTGTCTGGCAAAATCGATTTATTTTGGCCTAAATTGCTGTAATTTTTCTGGTCTATATCTAGTATTATTTTCTCTTATTCTCATATATTTTGTTAAACAATAAACACTTCTTTTCATAAATACCTATTTAATGAACAAGGGTATTAATAATGTTTTGTTTTGTGTATTTTAGTTGACTACACAGTAAAAGTGGCTACCAGACAAACACGACTGTAAGTTTGTGCTTTATGCAATTTTGTTTAGACTGGCCATTTAATTGTACTAACGCAACAGGCTGCCAATTTAAACCTTAGAGCATAAACCTAACTAAAGGCAACCTTGCCGCATGGATGTGCGAGCAATCTTGCGAGAGAAAATATGAGTACCACCTTCCTCTCGCTCCTCGTACTGAATTGATCGGCGGGCCGCCGTTACTTCCCTGTGATTTTGATCTTAAAAACTCGAATATTTAAAATATTCGACGTATCTTGTTAGCTTTTAATTTATTGTTCCTCGAAAATATAGATTTCGCACTCCTGGTAAAGATCAAAGTACCCCGTCAAGTGGCTAGACTCAAGAGTTCTAAAAAAAAGATAAGTATATGATCAGGTTTTGGGTGGTCCTAATTCTTATCACATTTCCAAACAAGCATATTCATAAAATATGTTAAGTATCTACTTAAAATCTGTGTTTTAAAAAGCTGTTTAGGCGAAAGTACCATCTTCTTAGCAACGTAGCTATTTGTGGTAAAAACACATTAAGTACACAGATACACAGGCACTGCTCTCCAGTCTGATGTATCTTAGCAACAATAAGTTTAAATTTGGGTGTCCCAATGATAAATAAAATTTATATCATATAAATACTTTTTGGAAATATACATAACTATATTTAATAAAGATAAGATTAATGGCCGCTTGCACCAACAATTTTAAGAAACTCTTTGCGTTATTAGTGTTAGTTAAAAGTATTCCTTAAATCTCCAATGTAGAAAATCACATTGCTTGCTTGGTCATTTTAGGGGTAAGGGTTCTTTAAAATTGTTGGTGCAATCGGCCATAAATGACTCATTGCTTACTAGAACTGAGCACCTCATAAGTGAGGGATGAGCTTTGACAGACTTTTTTCGTAATTACACGTGTCTTAGGCATTAAACTGGTACAAATTATCAAAATATTTGGTACTTTAACTCAATATTAAGTAAAGATACTATGTAACTTGGTATCAGCATTGCATTGCATATATATATACAGGGTGTACAAAGTATCATGCTCACGATTTAAATGGGCGATAGTAGAGCTCAAAACAAGTCAAAAAGTTTATATGACATATGTGTCTAAACTTGACTGGTTTTGTCTAAACGATGTCAAAGTTAGAAATTTAGAAGCAATTATTTCTAAAACACTTAAGATTTGGAAACTTTCGTCTTAATCACTTATCAGTAGATTCATTTGGTAAAAAAATAAACTAAGTTTTAATCCACAAATAAAAAAAATAATAATAATTTTTCCACAGTTAAAAAGTTAAAAAACAATTGGCAACAGAGCATCCTGGTGCCTGAAGTAAAGTCAGTTGTAATATTGCTCACCGGTCGGTAGCGATATTGTTGTTTCTTTTTAAATCGGGAAAATATGCCGATATGTTTTAAATTTACCACAAACGTAGTGCAAATGTACCAAAGATTTTTAAAACGGAATGTAACGAGAAATCTTATTTTTAAACAAAATAAAAAAGTGCTGTTTATAAAATAATATATATATATATATATATATATATATATATATATATATATATATATATATATATATATATATATATATATATATATATATATATATTATATATATATATATATATATATATATATATATATATATATATATATATATATATATATATATATATATATATATATATACGGGTGTTGTCGCTGAGCGGGACATGGGGAATCCCATGTAAATTTTGAAGTAGTCAAATATTGGCTCCCTAATTATTTTAGAAAAAATGCTATTATGATTTATAGAAGAGCACAATAAGTTCCACCCAAAATGAAAATTTTGAGCAGTTTTCAACCAACCAGTAAAGAGTAAACAGCTTAAATACTTCTGCAATGTAGTATCTCATTATGCACCCTGTACTCTAGAAATCAATAATAAAAACACCATATCGATTTATCAGGGACAATTTAGATCATTAATTTATAATGTCATTGCCAAAACTGAACAATTTTATACGGGAATTTCAAAAGAATCCTCGCATTTCATTTTAGTTTACAGCTAATTCCAACACATGCACTCACAGTTACCAAGACAATAAAACAAATTTGTCTACATTTAGAAATCAATTTATGACAAAAAATATTTTCAAATGCTCAAATATTCCTTCCATTAACTGCCAGACAATAACCCAAACGATTATAAAACTCATTTCTTACGTTGGCTAGTTGGTACATCGATATTCTGGCACATTCAGCGGAAATAGCATTCCTTAGCTGGTCTAAATTTTCATATTTTTTATTGGTATAAAGCTTAGTTTTTAAATGTCCCCATAGAAAAAAATCGTTTGGCGAAAGATTCGGAGACCTGGCTGGCCAAGATATTGCGTGGTTCGGGCCTATGATGTCGTTATTAAATGCGTTGTTCAAGTATTCGCGCACAGATCTGGTATTGTGTGCTGGGCAGCCATCCATTTGATACCAAATCTCTTGATTTTCACGAGCAAGGTTGTATAAAGCAGGCAAAATTTGTTCCTCTAAAAGTTCCAGAAAGTACTCCGCATTCAAATTTCGGTCAAGGAAAAATGGTCCAAGGATATGGTGGCCGAAAATTCCCGCCAAAACATTAATTTGTTGTGGATATTGAGTCCTTGTCTCAACAAATCGATTTTGGTTTTCGTTACTCCAGTACCGGCAATTTTGAATGTTGGGTTCGTTGTTCAATGTAAAAGTGCATTCGTCAGTAAAGCAAATATTTTGTAAAAACCTCTGTCAGTGTTTGTCCTCTCCATCATCTCAAAGCAAAATTCCTGTCGTCGTTTTCGTCTCCGTCTCTTAATTCTTGGTGTCTTTCGTACTTGTAAGCGTGGTATTTACATCTTTTTAAAATTCGAGATATTGTGGTGTGGTCTTGTCCAGTAATGTCCTCCAGTTGTCTCGTGCTAATGTTTCCTTCGGCCTCCTCTACACAAAGTATCACGTCTAAATCCCTCTCGTTTTCTACAATTTGTCTCTGATTTTCAAGTCGATTTTCTTCACATTTGCAATTATTGATTACTGTGCCTGTAGTTTCAAATTTTTTTATCATCCGTTCTATTGTCGATTTACTTGGTATTGGCCTATTGGGAAAATAGGCTGCAAACATGTCCGCTACTCTTCGATAACTATTGCCCTGATAAAACCATTTTATAATAGTGATTTTTTCTTGATTTGAGTAGTTCTTTATTTAAAAATGATGTGACATTGATCTGACAACTTGAGAGTAAGAGGTTAAATAATTTTTCTGGTAATTTATTATAAACTTCTAATAATACAGGGCGCGTAAGAAGATAGGAGATTCGTAACTTATTTTAGCATTTATCTCTTAGCTGTCGGACTGAGAAGAGCTGAAATTTGTACACTGGGTACAACTTTTCGTGCTCATTAAAAAATCCTAATAATATTTTCTTCTAAAATAATTAGGGGAGCCAATATTGGACCACTTCAAATTTACATGGGATTCCCTATGTCCCGCTCGACGGAGCAACAACCGGTATATATTATATACATGTACTTCCTTAGTTTCCTGTATATTCTACTTTCAAAACTTGAGTTGATCACCTATAGGACATCTGTCCTTAGTTAATTAAACTGCATATATTAAATATAAAATTTATAAGTCAAGTGCTTACTTTATTATAAATAATTTGAGTACTCAAGTACTTTGTTCGAAAGTACATGGATCTAATTCTTTAAATCGTCATTTGACTTTAGTCATATATAATAGGACAGGAAGTAAAGAGAATAAGCAAACAAACAAAGCATTAACAAGGCGTATATAAATTGTACAATTTAAAGATACAAAACATCTTGGATCATTACACCTATTATATTGTCAACTATATTAAATTGTTCTCGACAATGCTGGTTACAATTACTTTGTAAGTGTATCAACAAAGCAATGTAGATAAACACTTCTTGAGAAAATATTGAGCGCTGTATGCAACCTTTGTAAGAGTCAATAAATAAGATAATAAATAATAAAATCGATGATTTTTTGACCCAATTCTATAAAAAAAAATATTTAAGATTTTTGGACTTGTATCACTTTTGAAGAAGGGATGTGATAAGTTAAGAATGTATTACCAAATACTTTGCTGTTAAGACATATTAAATATGTCACTACACTTTCTGTCTCCATTAGTTCGCACCAGTTTTTATTTGGTAGTTTTAAAAATATGTTAAACAAGCTGTTATTATAAAGCCTTCTCATATCTAATTGCACGTTTTGCTAACCAACCATGATCTACACCTATATCTTTCTCCTACAAAAATATTTTAGTGAGTCCTTTTATACAGAGTGACTTACTGCAAAAATATAAAATATTTCTATTCCTGTTTTTTTTTTAAACTATTTTATATTTTTAGTTAACTAAAAAAAGAAAAGCACTTACAATTAGTCCCCCAAAATATCCTAAGTATGTTAAATATATTTTTTTACATAAATGTTTTTGTCTGTTAAGTATATTTTAAAAATAAAGTATTTTATGTCTGTTCTACCAATCGAGCCCTGTAATTTGTTCTAACATTTTTTTTGCTGAAATCGCAAAATATCGTGACCCTCTTCTTGCAACATTACAATATTATTTCTTTCTTTGGGTACATTTTGATCCACTTAAAGTTTAAATTTTAATAAAAATTCTGATTTTCCTGAAACAACCACTGAAATATTTATTTCAAGACAGATAAGACGTATTGTCTTATCTGTCACTTCGAGATTGTTGCAGATCTTCACATGTTGGAATCTTTAAAATACGAAACACAAAAATGTCATCGATCTGTTTATTGGCTTGTCGATCTGTCGATTTCTCAGTCTAACATTTTATTGACGGTGTAGGTTAAAAACAATTTTAAGCAAAGTTACCACTTATAAATATCATTGTTAAATATTATAACAAAAATTCCAAGTGTTTTTTCTTAAAGAGGTGATGTTTTTTACTCAGACTGAGATTGTATAACAACCAAAAAATTCATGTTTATTTCACTGTCTGGGGTCAGGATGGTGAATTAAAAAAAAAATCACTCTTTGGTTTATAAGGGGACATTTATTAATAACGTAAGGGTTCCGAGAGGGAGGGGGTTAAGAAAATTTATTTGCCCTTATTTGGGGGGGGGGTAATACCCATTATTACATAATATTTTACAAGCCGCTTGATTTCTTTATATTTTAAAGACACTAATGTTTCCAAGCATTTGCTAAAATGTTTTGCATGTTTTATGAATTTTTTAATAAAAAATGCAAGTTTTGAGTAAATACTCTTAATGACTTATTTTTATAAGAATCCATCACAACTATATTAAAATAAGTTTTAAATGTCCAATGTTACAAAATATTGTATCTAAACTTTTCTAAACTGTTTTCAGTTTTACTTTCCAAATTTTATTCGTCAAAAAGTAGCACCCGTTTTCCAAAACGATATTTTTTCCAAATAAAATTTTGCTAAAATATATTTCGCTTTAAAGAATAATACATGATTTAAACCAAAAGATAAGGAGGTACTCTAATTTAAAGATTTAAGATTTTAAAGAAGCAGTATTGTTAGGTTACAAACTGTGAAGAGGCCCTTAAAAACTTATTTGATAATCGCATTACGGCTTTAGTTATTGAATTACAATGAATAGTGTATCACGTTGTAACCACAAAATTACCACTTCCTTATCCATCTTACCCAAAAATGTCCAAATTTCTATAGCCACTTTACACTAAGCCGATTTTTACTTATTTTTTTATAATTGGTGCATTGTGTACTTTTTAAAATCCTGTTGCACAAACTCGCAGAACTTGATACAAAAATTTCTTCTCAAGAAATAATGTTTTTGGGAAAAATGAATTGGAACCGAAAATAAGATTAAGATACACACTTACGATAAAAATTATTTTAAATAAAGTATAGGACGTTGCTTATTTTGTTTCAATTTACACAAAGGCAAAAATGAATTTGAGTACCTTTATCTGTTTGTTTATTTATTTATTAGGTAAACTTAAGACTAATCTGTATATATATATATATATATATATATATATATATATATATATATATATATATATATATATATATATATATATATATATATATATATATATATATACTTATCCACTGTATCTTGTGACTTCCGGTAAAAATGATGTCGTTGTTGCATCCTATGGAAATAGTAAAGATATCTAAATATTAAAAATATGTATTACGTAAAATGTTGCGAAATTTCTATTTTTGCTAAAAATGTTGACTATACGAAAAAACTAATGATTAAATTTTTCCTATCTTAGTGACATCCGCTGTATATTCAGTATACATAACACTATATATCACTCGTTGTGACATCTTTCAAAGCTCTGCATTCCTTGTGGCATCCTTGCGTTGTTGCCAGTGTTTTAAAATATATAATTATTAAGTTATACATTAAAACATCAAAGTTCACTAACTGTTATGCATATTTAAATAAAAAAGCTTAAAAAAAATTGATTTTCAAAATAAACTAAAGCTGAAAACATTAACTTTATATAATCTACAGGGTGTCTCAGAAGTAATGGGACACAGAGCATCAACAGATTTCTTAGGTCGAAATAATGCAATTTACATAAACTTCCCTTATTCCAAAGTTCATAACAACTTAGATACAGGATGTTATACTTTTAATTTTGTTTCGTAATAATTTCTTAACTAAATGACATAGCTGTACAAAATTTGGGATTCAGGGGTTCTTTGAGGCGAGAAATTTGAATTCGTCCATATTTTTGATGTTGTTAGTTGAGGCGCCAGCTACCGCCTACTCAACTGGTTTTAGATGGCATAATTTTTAGCTTGGATATTGACCCGTTTATTAAAAGAAGTTACTATGTTCCCGCTGCGTCAAAATGTATATTCATTAGGTCTCTAGAAGCAATTGTTTTTGAGACAAACGCATTTAGGACCCCGCAATTTCTTTATAAAAAATGGGTTTTGACCAATTGTTTTCAAAATTTGAAATTAATAGTTTCATCACGCTAATCAAAATTATAGCACAAACCCAAAACCTCTAATCCCTCCAAAATCAGCCTCAAAGGTCGCTGGGGATTTGGATATCTTTGAGGGGTTAAAAAGTTTTTTGGGTTTTGTGCCCTTTATACTTTTGATCAGCGTGTTAAAAACTATTACTTTCAAATTTTAAAACATTTGATTAAAACTCATTTTTCATAGAAAAATTGCGGGGTCCTTTAAAGTGCGTTTATCTCGAAAACAGTTGCTTCTAGAGACTAAATGAGGTATACATTTTGACGCAGCGGATATATAGTAACTTTTTTTAATAAACAGGTCAATATACCAAGCTTAAAAAAAATAATGCCATCTAAAACAAGTGGGGTAGCCGTAGCTGGCGCCCTCTACTACAACATCAAGTATGGACGAATTTGAATTTCTTGCTTCAAAGAACCCTCAAATCCCAAATTTTTTAGCGCTTTGTCATTTAGTTAAGAAATTATTACGAAAAGAAATTAAAAGTTTAACAACCTGTATCTTAGTTATTATCAACTTTGTGATAAAGCAAGTTTACGTTAATTGCATTATTTCGATCTAAGGAATCTGCTGTTGCTCGTTTCCCATTACTTTGGGACAACCTGTATATAACAGGTTTGTGCCTGTTTTTTGTTATATCTTAACAATATAAATTTTAATCTCCTTCATGTTGTGTTTGGAAACCCATCTGGGTACATTTCATTTAATCTCTCACACTCATTCTTCTTAAGTGGAGTTTTCGACTGTATATGCGTCACGAAAAAATTCTGCGTACTTTTTTGTTCGTTGTCCATGGGATAAGAACACAACGCTTTTTTGCTGTAAAAATAATAAGTGGATAATTTTTGTAAAATTGCAAAGATCTGAATGCTTTTAAAACGTTCAGATAAACAAACCAAAAAAAAGTCTTGCCTTTTAACAATAAGGTAAATTTTATAAATTTCCCATTATTGAACTTTTTATTTTACCAAAAAGTATAAGTGTTACTATTAATTTTAGTCCGGATTATTTTTTTAAAAGCCAGTGTTAAGTGAAACACAACATGCAAAATTAATTAATTTATGTTCGTGGAAAAAATATGTATGTTTTTTCCTTTCTGTAATATGAATTTCTGTCAAGTAACAGCCGAAATCATAGATAGTTTTAAACCTTTGTTAATCAAAGTAGTTGACAAACGACTTTTCAAGTTGTTTCTCAGTGGACCAGTTGTAATTTTATAAAGCATGTTTAAAAAGTTCTGTACCGATCCAGAGTGATGAAATTGAAAAACTACTTTCGAGTATTGACCATAGAAATTTATTTAAAAATAAAAACAGATAAATTATTTCCTAAATGCATTAAATCGTTACATAATATTTGTTTTACAGGGTCATTTTTTATATTTACTGGCCTCTGCACGAGTTAATTTAAATGAAAAAAAAAAAAACTTTTTAGCGCCTGTATAGAGCAGATAAAGTAAGTCATATTCAGGATTTTCTTTTAGTTAAAAGAGATCTTTTCAATTTGACAGTCAAATCAAAATCAATAAGGCTTAAAGCTTTATCAACGATTTTTACCTAAAAGGGGATACTAAAATTGCAGTAAGTCTTTTCGGAGCGCCCGCACGGGAAAATTTTTCACCATTATCATACGAACACATTTCTATACAATGCAATAAATATTAAATGCGCACGAGAAAAATTCTTAACAACCATTGATACGAACACATTTCTATAACAACGCAAATAAATATTAAAATGAGCACGAAAAATTTTTAAATAACCAACCATGCGAATAAATTTTTATAACAACGCAAATAAATTATTATTACCTGTATCTATAGTCTCAAATTTAACCTTTATTTACGTTTCAACATCATTTTAATCTAAAATACTATTCAGAGAGATATTAAAAAATATCGTTTAATACATATTAGTAATGGCTTTTCCAGTGCTTGCACAACTTTTGGTGTTCGGATACGCCTCCCACCACAATCGCGAGCGCACCGGAAAACCCTTTTGTCCGAACTGGTAATGAAATATACTATTGATACAAAAGTTAAATAATTCTTCCCATGCTATCTTTTGAAAATATCAAAATGAAGCTGCGCATCGCCAAATAAAGACATTTGAAAATCTAATTTTTTTATTACTTACCCCCTGATATGTAGATATTTGAAATGTATTTGGTCCTCTTTTTAAAAAAATATAAAATTTCTATATTTTGTTCAGCATTTTGAAATATCGAGTCTCAAAAGTTATGAGACATACCCACTTTAATTATTGCAATTGTGGATCTCTCCGGATTTAAACTGAAATAATTTAAAAACGACTGGACAAATATAGACTTATTGCACATTTTTCATAAGAGGAAGCAAATAATATTTCAACTATGCTACGATATACAGGGAGTACAATTGAATTAAAAGTAATATTTTCAAACTTCACGATTTTGCGATGCGCAACTGCACTTTTAATACCTGTTGTGTAGAGCCTAAACGGCTCGACTTAGTGCTAAACGGCTTCCATGTGTCTATATTTGTTTCTAATAGGCTAACCAGGGGTACTAATATCCGATCCTACTAGACATTTTCCAAAACTGGAAAATCCATACCTCTGGATAAAACCAAATTTCATAAAAATTTATTGTCACATTTTTTAAACATTTCAATCGATAGCGCTATGAATACGAAGCAAACAACCGTAGTGAGTTTTGTCGTGGCTGCTTCGTTTTTCTGCAAAAATAAAAACAAATATGAATTTCAATATATTTTTGAAAGAAAATGTCTCAAAAGTACTAGTTAGGTATGTTAATAAAAGTTGTTCATTAATCAGAGTCAAAAAAAGAAAATATACAAAGGATATCATTTGAAAAGACAAAGTTTATATTATTTTCGGTGAATCCGAAAATTAATTGTTTCAATGTTGTAAATATTCACTATACCCAACCCTTTTAATAATCAAATTTCGTCTTGCTATTAACCGATTTTAAAATGACGCCGTGAACAGTAATTCCATTGTCATCTGATATAACATGGTATGATTAATCTCTTTTAAATGAAAAACAAAAAATTATTTGCATTGTTTTATAATTTAAAAATGTTCGACCAATACTGCTCAGGTTTCTTACAATTTAATTGTTAAAAGTTCTTTATAGTTTAAAAAAGCTTGCCTTCTCTAATCATTATCTAACTCCTGAATATCAACATGTTCTTTTAAACCAGTATATCTGTCAGAATTATTTTTAAAGATTTGGTCTCATAACTTTCTGCTATTTATGGATCTAAAATTTTAGTAATTTAAAATCGTAGCCCCAGTCGATAGTATACTAACACAGCATGGAAATCAGAAAACACGAAAAAAAGGAGTATGGGAACAGCAGGAACAGAACTGAGAACAGGGAAATCACATAAACGTAATTTATAAATATACCTCATACTTATATACGACATACGGTCCCTAGCTAAATGATTAGAATTAGAATTAAAAAAGAGAAAGATATTGAAAGAATGTCGGTTGTCAGATCTGTGATCTGTCCAAAATCCAATTATAAAATAGGGTTCAATTGGGTGTAGTCGGTCGCCGTTTGTTGGTAAAAAAGTCAACAAAAAATAATTTTTGTAAACAGTTGACTTAGGGTAATTATTATTTATTTATGAGATTTTTGTCAAGATATGCGAAATTATGCGACTTTATTTGGAATGCGAAAATTATTATCCGGTATGTCAGATTACGCGCTATTGGCATAATTATGCGCCAGTTAGTAACACTGGTTCTAGCCCTAAATAATGCAGACGCTAATCTATTTATAACTTTTTACAAAATAGTAGCGTGATGCGTTGTTGCCAATTTTTCCGGTTTTTGCCGGATGTTACAAAGTAATACATATAAAATTTAAAAAAATATATAGCAAGGAAAAAGGATGTCACGAAGTTGTGAGTGTATGTAATAAGTATACACAGAATATACTCCACGAAATTTTTCTTATGGATGTTGCCTGTTTTTTTTCTTTATAAACTCCACTCTTTGTGACATCCTTCTAAACTAGGTACCCCCTCATCTACTGGTCAAGTTACGCTCAAAACCGTTGAAAAACGTTGTGACATCCAAATTTGGGATGTCACATCGTTAGCGGATGTCACAAGATATGTAAAAATTTTGAAGAAAGATGTCAGACGCTGGGAGGACGAATTATTATATATATATATATATATATATATATATATATATATATATATATATATATATATATTTACATGTATGAAAAAGAATTTGTTATGTGTGAAGTCTTTTAGAGAAGAGATTTTTCTAGCCTATTTTTCTTATTTATCAAAAACATGTAAACCCAATATCTTATGGTCGAGATACTCTATGCTAAAATGTATCATTAGGTTACGAAAAAACATAGATTTAAGCTAGTTTTTCAAAGTGACGGCTCACCTTAAAAAACAAAGCGTTGGTCTTAGACCCAAAAAGGCTAAAGTCTTTTTAAAAGAAGAAATATCGAAATTTATGGACGAAGCGCCAGATAACACTTATTTACATATAAAAGTGGCTACGATTTTTGGCTTAGCGGGCGCCTGTCGTAGAGAGAAGTTAACAAAAATATGTCTGGACCATATTGAAGACCAAAGAAATTTAGTATTGATACACATTCCAGACTTAAAAGATCACAGCTCTGGAAGCTTTGTCATTTCTGGAGATGCTGAAAATGGAAAATTTTTGAATCTATATAGAAAGTATGCCAGTTTAAAAAAGCCGACAACAACACATAGGCGATTTTTTGTGAACTTTAAACACGGAGTCTGTACAGTACAATGTATACTTTAATTAATTCCTTCGGAAAAATGCCATCGGGAATAGCGGCCTATCTCAAACTTCCTCTCCCGGAATTGTATACTGGGCATAGCTTTCGCCGGTCCTCTGCAGCATTTCTCGCAAACTCCGGAGAACCAATATCCAACATTAAACGTCTTGGAGACTGGAAGTCTACATTAGTCGCTAAAGGATACCTCGAGAATTCAACAAATTTTAGAAAGAATATTTTAAACAAAATATTCAATTTTACCGAAACACCTTCCACTATTCAGAATCAACCGTCAATGCCATCTTCCAATGTACAAAACCTCTCGGTTTAAGAAACTGCTTCCATAGTTGGAAAAGATTGGCTCATCAAAAACCCAACGCCGCCGCCGTCAACCTTTTCTACAGAAAAGCAACTAGCGTCAGCAATAAATTTGCAAAACGCGACCAATTGCACTTTTACTATAAATCTTAATAATAATAATTAGTGTATAGATTCCTTCGTAAGTAAAAAATATTTTAATCATAAATCTTTAAAATTATGTTGGTTTTTCCTTTCGCTTGTAGAAAAAAATGGAAAGTAACTTTCCGCAAGTATATTTTTAGAAAAAACTATATTTTTTCTACGAGCGTACTAAGGCCAAAAAGTATGTTTTAAATAAGATGCAAGTGAGAAGATAGAATTAAAAATGTATTAAACAGTAATAATAATCAATAATTTTAGGAACACTAGGACTTTTAACTATTTTACACTGTTATTTATAATTTATATAAAAAGTACAATTTGTCATATGTTGTACATTTACGGTAGAAGTTAAATCTAGCGAACGGTTTGAGCAGATGAATAAACCAGAACTTATGGTGCCGCTGTAAGTAGTAGCTGTATAGCTGCAGGCTGTGGACATGGCGTCGGCTCAAGTGAATTTGTGGTATTATTTTTCGAAACATTATTTGTTAAAATTTTATTAGCAATTTCTATTTTATGTGTTATTGATTCATCTATATAACTTTCTACAACCGAAGATTTCCATCCTTAGTGCCGTTTTAGGTCTGTAATGTCTGTCCCAGAAGAATTAGCCAATAAAGTTGCGGAGGACCTCCTAAAACAGTGTCTGGTATACTCTTTAGGATTTTCAAGCTTACGGATCCCGGCTATATCAGAGGGAATCTTTTCGATTTTGTTTATCCCCACGCAGTGCACTGTATATTTACCATTTTGATAATTTATGAAAAATCTTCGATGGATAGTATTTGATGGACGCAATTCTATATATTTTCTGTAGTGTAAATATAATTTTGACCGAAAATAACAAAGGTTCGTGTTACATGTGTCTTTGTGTCTGGTATGTTAACCACTAAGATATCTTTCTTATCTTCAATGTC
Source organism: Listronotus oregonensis (assembly GCA_019359885.1). Taxonomy (NCBI): domain Eukaryota; kingdom Metazoa; phylum Arthropoda; class Insecta; order Coleoptera; family Curculionidae; genus Listronotus; species Listronotus oregonensis. The sequence goes on from JAHBCN010002107.1 coordinate 28,413, forward strand.
ATCCAAAGGTAAATTTGTTAGCTCTTGGCGACGGCAAGCTCCAGCAATTCCAAAAACAGCCACAATTTTATGGAACAAATATATGTTATCCGGAGCTTTGGATAAAAATTTGGTGATATATATATATATATATATATATATATATATATATATATATATATATATATATATATATATATATATATATATATATATATATATATATATATATATATATTGTAGACGGCTTTAACTTGAGAAAGTTCGGCAAATATACTAGATGAACCTCCTCTTTATCCAATGTATTAACGTTTTTTTGGGAGCACCAATCGTTGAAAAACGAATATTCTTGTTCATATCTAGGAGCAGATTTCTTCGGTAGCAGATTTCTCCGGTATAATTTCTTAAGTAGCTACATTAGCAGAATGTAAAACTTCTTGCGTAATATCGTGTTCCATATTTTATATAAGATTATACTTGACACTGAAATTATTCTGAAAATCAATAAAAAGTCATCTTCATAGAAACCGAAGGTAACTTGTTGAATCAACAATACAATTATTCAACGTCACAGTCATTATTTTAGGTGTTGAGAGCCGAACGAACACCTACAAAATCTTAAATAATTAATTAAATGCCAATTGTAGAAAACCTTCACCTAAAAAATGACACATTTTTTTAAAACTCAATTTTTTTTTAATTTAGGTCATTAATTGGATGTCCAGTTTGGTTCTCAACGCCTCATTTAACGTTTGCAAACTCTTCCTGCACTAGTGTGGGAATAATATACCTTTTCGCACTAGTGCGGAAATAATGTTAAAAAAACATTTCCCGCACGCTCGTAGAAAAATTATTATGTCGATACCAATTAATTTAACAAAAATAAAAAACACCTTGTAAATGCTTTACGCCTAATATGATAGCGTTTTAAAACTTGTTATTGGAAATTTAACATTTAATGCAATAACAAGACCTAGATCACAAATAGTTATTTTTCTAACAAGTGCGAAAAGTTACTTTACGCAAGTGTTAGGAGCAATATTTTTTCTACAAGCGAGAGAAAAAAAACAACATAATTTTAAAGATTTATGATTGAAATATTATTTTTAAACGAAGGAATTTATACACTAATTATTATTATTAACATTTATAGTAAAAGTGCAATTGGTCGCGTTTTGCAAATTTATTGCTGACGCAAGTTGCTTTTCTGTAGAAAACCTTGACGGCGCGGCGGCGGCGTTGAGTTCTTGAGGAGCCAATCTTTTGCAACTATGGAAGTAGTTTCTTGAACCGAGAGGTTTAGTACATTGGAAGATGGCATTGACGGTTGTTTTTGGATAGTGGAAGGTGTTTCGGTAAAATTAAGTATTTTGCTTGAAATATCCTATCTAAAATTTGTTGAATTCCCGAGGTATCCTTCAGCGACTGATGTAGACTTCAAACCTCCAAGACGTTTATTGTTGGATATTTGTTCTTCGGAATTTGCGAGAAATGTTGCAGAGGACCGGCGAAAACTATGCCCAGTAGATAAACAATTCCGGGTTAGGAAATTTAAGATAGGCCACTATTTCCGATGGCATTTTTCCGAAGGTATTAATGCCGATACATTGTACTGTACCCACTTCGTATTTATAGTTCACAAAAAATCGCCTACGTGGTGTTGTCGGCCTTCTTAAACTGGCATACTTTCTATACAGATTAAAAAACTTTCTATTTTCGGCGTCTCCAGAAATGAAAAAGCTCCTAGAGCTGTAATTTTTTGAGTCTAGGATGTGTATCAATACTAAATTTCCTTGGTCGTCAATATGGTCTAGACATATTTTTGTTAACTCCTTTCTACGCCACGTAACTTGACAAAAAAGCGTCAGATTTGACTTTATAAGATACCCCAAAGTTTAATTCTTTTACGGTATTAGTTTTGTTCTTTGAAAATTAATAATCAAGGATTTTACCTCCAAGTTTTATTTTAAAAGCGAAAATTATCCTTTTATAATAATTTTAAATAAAACAGATGAATGAAAAAGTTAAAAGAGCTGTTTCTCACAACTTTCGCACTAGCTAAAACAAAATAAACTATTATAATATACATGATAAGGAATGAAAAGGGTTTCATTTTAATTTTTAAATTTTATTATATTATTTTTAAAATCTTATTTGCAATACACAATGTAACGTTATATAAAAGTGATTACAAAGGAATAACAATTGACCCTTTTTGATCTGTGTGGGTGATAGGAATTAGGAAGAAGTGAGCATATTAAAATGTTTATTTAAAGAGAGTCACGTGCGACGGAGTGTGGCTGCTCTTCAGCGTCTAAATAAGATACATGGACGTGACCGAACAAAGACAATCGCAGCGGGAAACGGCCTATCGCCCTTTTGGTATCGAAAATCACCCTTAAAAACGTGAAATGATAGAACATTATCCTAATAATCTTTACATTACACAGATTCCAAAGGGAGATTTTGGAAAGTTTTAGAAAATAAAGCTAATTTAGTAAAACTGGTTTTGATTTTAAGGTATATATCACGTTTATATTTAATATAACAAAAAGTGCTCTAAAATATTTTGTAATGTTTGTATTACAAGCGCTATAATTAATCCTGTAAATAAAAAAAAGTCGTTAATATCTCATATAGAGAGATATTATTTTTTTTATCATACATAAAATAACGCTTTACAAATTCTCTATATAGAAAGTAATATAAATATTTTTGATAGGACGAATAATAAAGAATAAACGAAAATGTGATTTAGACCAAAAATTTTAATTCAAAATAGGACACAAAAAATATCTTTATGTGATTTTTTTTTTTTTTTTGTTATAAAACATTGATTTTATTTATTTGAATCCCAAATCACTTAAAATTTGAAGAAAAAATCCAAAAATAAAAAAAATATTTTAAAATTTTTTTAGGGTATACTTTGAAAAAATCCTAAAAATTCGGTTTTTTGATTATAACTCGAAAAGTGTTGCATTTAGACAAAAAAAAATTATATAAGTAAAATTAAAGATCTTGTAAAAATACATAATTTATGTTTTATAAAATTTTTTGTAGCTTTTATAGTTTTATATAAATTTTTGGCAAAATGACTTTTTTGCTTATATTCCCCTTATTACTTATTTTATTAAAAATATGTATGAAACCCTTTTTCATTAAGACTATTAAAAGGCACATTTTTTTGTAAATATATATATATATATATATATATATATATATATATATATATATATATATATATATATATATATATATATATATATATATATTTTTTTTTGTAGCTCCTTTAGCTTGTGAGATAATTGCGTTTTTATTTTAAATTTTTGTTAAATTATATTAATATTTCAAAAACTAAAAGAGCTACAAAAAAATTTATGGAACGAAAATAACGTAGTTTTATTGGATCATTTTTTTTTTTTCCTTAAATTAATAGTTTTTACATTTTTTTAGATAAAAAAAAATGTAATGCCGCTTATTGGCCTGCTTTTTTGCAGACTTATATTAAACCAAGCAAGCAAGCAAGCAAGACGCCAAGGCAATGTAGGGCTTTATGATATATTTTTAATTTGTTAGCCACAATGTAAAATTTTTAATTATTTTATTGTTTAACTACGTTTTCTGTAATGTATGAGATTTATAAAGTACCTAAAAACCCCATATTGCTACGACCGGACAAATATTTTGAGTCTTTGTACTTTAAATAATATATCTAATTAAGGTTTAACTTAGTATTTAGGTATTAGTGTACAATACCGCCCAAGATTATTCTTTGGTGGTCGAAAATCACTACTTACGTTAGGATAAAACAGTTTGCAACAACCGGTATTTTGACTGTTGAAGCCTAAACAGATTACGCTAAGCTTAATCTCCAAAGGATGCCGACATAATTTCTTGATTAGAATACCTAAGTACCAGTTTTCTAGGAATAAAGTTTTTTTTTCATCATAAAAAGATAAACTTAAGTAAAGGAGATAAAGCAACGTAGTTAAATTCGTATGGTTTAAATTATTTTTAATATAGTATACAGTCTGTCCCTGGATTGCGATTAAAAATTATATTATTTTGGGTGCTTAAATACAATATTCACAAAAAATAAATTAAATTTAAGTTTGCTCTATTGAAAAAGGGGTAAATTTGTCATCATTTAAAAATTCTAAAGTATCTCCAAATCTATGTATTTTTAGCAAAATGTGGAAAGCTTTAGATGATGAAATTTTCTATTAATTTGGAACCATCTTAAGCAGAGGTGTCGGTGTGTCAGTAATTAAATTAAAATTATTTAAAAATCGTATTCAAATAATCCTCAGTAATGGAATTACTTTAATTCAATTATTTCCCGGAAAAGATATTTGTATTTAAATTATCAAATAAGAGGATTATGTAATCGTAATTGCTAATTGATTTTCACTAACCCCAAGTAATTAAATTACTTAGAAAGTAATTAGATTACTTATAAATTAATTCAATTACTTAAAAATTAATGCAATTACCTAATAAATAATTAAATTACTACGAAAAATTTAATTACCTTTCTTCACGGAAAAACTGCCGGAATTTTGGCCATCCAGAAAGAGCATCTTGAAACACGGCGAGCCGCTTTAAATCCGGCAAACGCCGCCTCTACGCCGGTTTAGTATTTTTGATTGATGCTTACCGCCACTGTTTTTATACGTTTTTTTGTGAAAAAATTTGTTGATGCTTGGTGTAGGATAAAAAGAAATTTTTATTTTAGAGTCATTTAATGTTAAACATGCAGAGAAAGCAGTTTTAACAGTGGGGGCTCCTCCATTGGGTCATTTGGTCAATGACCTCCCAATATTTTTGACTAATATTTCCGAACAAAAAACATAATAATGATATAAATGAAAAAAAAAAATTTTTCAATTTTTTAAATTTTTCTTTATTATTCTAAGCATATAAAATCGCTGATCGATTACTGGATTCCACAACCTTTGCGCAGCGATCTCCAGATCGGTGGTTTCGTTTGTTGGCCAAAAACCGGGCTGCCTGCCTTCATTAACCGCATTGTTTTGAACGGAGCCGAGTCGAGTTTTCCCGATCTAATTTACGATTGGGCGATTTTGGCTGCTTTCCGAAGCAGTGTAATCTCATGATCTGAGTCAACAGCCGCGAAGAGGAAAATTACGCATTTTACAAGGTTATTATAGAACGGATTATATACGATTTTAGGAATTTATTTTTTGTTGGTGTATGCTTTTGTAATGTAAATTTGGAAACAGTGCATTTGTTGACAATTTGTGTACGTTACCGATGACAACTGTAGAGAGCATGAGATGCTACCTACATTAAATAGAATAAAGATATTTTTACGCAACACAGTGGGGGAAGGTAGACTCTCTGCGTTGGTCATGTTAAGCATTGAAAAGGCCTTTACAAATAATATTGTAAATTACAATGAAGAAGTAATCAATCATTTTGCAAGTGGCAAAGACAGAAGGATTAAACTAAAATATATGACTATTTAGATAAGTTAAGTAACCCTTTTTATTTTTTATCATATAAATATGCTTATTTTTAACCTTTAAGTTACCGTCAAACCTCTGGCATAGCAATATTACTTACTGTCGGGTGTGAGATTTTTTTTAGAATATGTTGTGCAATTTTTCTGTTTAAACAGATGTCGATGCATATTACTTGTTATATTGTTATGTTTCTTAATAAATAGAAATATAATTCTTCAAATAAAATAATCTTGCTAAATCATTTATTTTTAAATTTTCTTTCTTGTTTTTTCTTTGAAGTAAACGTCTGTGTGAAATAAAATGCCTAAAATTGTTTTCTTAACTAAAAATCAGTTAAGCTCTATGCATTTACAATTTTAACTAATGACCTCCCCGAAAGATTGACCACGAGCCGCCACTGATGCATATTAGTATAGTTGGATCATTTTTAAAATGAAAATTCGGTGCATTTTGAAAAGAAAAAAAAAAACATAAAAAGTAGCATAAAGTTTAATTTTTATTGTCGGTCGCTTTTGCTTTTTATATGGTCTATTATTACAGACACGTGTGGAAAGCGGCACGTTATAAAAATTATATAAATATTTTACTTGTTTAGTATATTGTGTTTAATAATTGTGGTAATTTAAATGGAGTAATTGCCAAAATACTTAATTACTTTTAGTTTTGATAAAAAACCCATTTTACAACCTGTCATCAATTCTTGCCTTTTTTCTAGTATATCAGATTATTTTTATTTTTATAAAAAAAAAATAAAAAAAAATAAAAAAGGTGTTCTGTACCGTTATGGTAATAATAAATTATAACTTAATAATAATAAGAAAGGTGTTAAATATAATCCACTTAAATAAGGTTGGAAGTCTATTCTTAATTTTTATTAACCTTTCATAGGTAGTAGTTATTTGACGTTATAGTCCAAGCTGGCATTATCGCGTTGTCTAATATGTCAAATGCAGTATCTGCATGTTTCGGTACTTAGACAACGTTGACGCAAATGAGGGGAAAAATGGGTTAAACGTCTAAAGACCCGGTACCCATGGTGCCTAGTACTTAGGCTACTTATAAGCCTTCGTGGATTATCATAAAATTAAAGAACGGAATATAAATACTTGTGTCTACTAATATTATTTTTGAAATTAAAGAATATTTTTAAGAGGAAGAGGTAATAATACTTTGGATTTTCAGTTTTTAGACAAGCAAAAACTAACTGCATTATGTAATTTAACATCCCTTTATTATTTAAAGAAAAAAATGCAGTATTTTTAATTATAAAAATTATTTAATTATATTTATATTATAATTATTTAAAAAAAATAAAAGTTACCTTTGCTAATAAAAGAGGAAGGGAAAAAAACCTAATTCCTTAAAATCCCTTAGGGGCAATCTATAAATTACGTCACATCTTAAGAGGGGGGAAGGGGTGTAGAGGATTGTGACGTTGTGTGACAAGAGATGGAGGTCATTAGCTTTGTGACATCACATGTAAATTCTTGATTATTAAAGCGCAAAACTTAAATGTACACGAAAAATTTAAGTTTTTTTTTTTAATTTTGCCAATTATTTAAAATAATTCATTAAAAATTTTAAGGATATTTAAAAGTGGTTTTACTGTTGGGATTATTTTTAGATGAAAATTTCAAAAATGTGACATCACACTAGAAGGAAGGGGGTCTTATAAATGCGACGAGTTGTGACAGGGACGGGGGGAGGGGGGTGACGTAATTTATGGATGGCCCCTTAGCTGTTGGTATTTAGATTCTTTATTGCATATTGTTATAGCAAAAACCATTGGAAAAAAGTTTGCACTGAGGCGACAATAAGGCTGCGCCAGTTCGGTTTAAAAACCGCACTGATACAATTGTCAACGGATTTCAGATAGCTAGGAGATTTTGAAGATACAAATTTAAACTGAAAAAACTCAAAAAAATGTCGTACTTCAAATACACTCATGATGTCAAATTTTGCGCTAGGCCATTGTCATCTTTCAAAAAACTCGTGCAGCACGACCTCTTATACCCCTGGCGGAACTCGGAACTAACTGCATTTAGTGCCGCTCCGACTTACCATTAAAATAATGGATTACGAAAACCTGCCCTACATTTATCAATGGTTTTTAAAATGTGCCCTAGTTTTTCCATAATGGTTTTTGGTATTAGACATTAGGTATCATACACCAACTTAAAAATGACACACCGCTGGCAAAACAGCTTTTATATATATATATATATATATATATATATATATATATATATATATATATATATATATATATATATATATATATATATATATATATATATATATATATATATATATATATATTAAATAAAATATTGGAAATTACAGTAATTTTATATAAAAGTGTTAAAATTTGCAAAAAATAAAAAATAAAATAAATTTATGAAATAATTTAAATAAAATGGAACAATCGTGGCTCTTGTGATTTTCAATAAATAAGTTTTTATAAATTATTTTGTTAAAAGTTATAGTTTTTGAGTTAGTGCCAAAAATATACAAAAAATAATATATGTTTTTTTTTTAAATTCGTAAAAATATTCGAAAAAATATTTTTTTTATTATAGATTTCACGATTTTGTGTCACTTTTTTTGTTAAACTTAATGTAATTTGTATAAAAAGGCTGTAAGCTTAGAAGGATTAGATAGCTTCATAAAAATTTTATTTTAAAAGTTTTATACTAAATCGATTATAAAAAAAAATTGAATGCCAAAAATATGGTTAAAATTTTCTCCAGATCATACACATAGTAGCATTGGAGATCGAGTAATGTTAAGCGTCCTACCAGGTACATACCTGCCACTAAGCAAAGAACATCTTCAGCACGTTTTGTAACGTTATTCAAAAGTAACTGTGATAACGTTTAATTTTAAACGTTATTTTATCATGTCTGTTTCGTTTTCTTGAATTGTAACTGATAATTTTCGTTTCTGTAACATACCCTTGTGAATATTTTTAATACGGTATAGAACAAACATCTTACGGACGTAACTTTTATGTACTTGTATATTAACGTTAAAATGTTGCCATGTAGAGAATGGTCTTTTAGATACAAGTTCGATACATCTCTTAATATACGTTTTAGATATGATTATAATTTAACATATCGACCTCGTTTGTTTAAAAGAGGCCCGCACAGAGAATGTACGATTTTTTAACAACGACGCCAGGTTTAGAAAGGAAAAGGAAGATTAGTACATAACCTTAAACCTTACTATGCTTATTTCCTCGCATTTTAAGAACAAGTACTGTTTTGTGTTGTGAAGTTTTTTCTCGTAATATTAAAGGAAAATATGGATCGGAAAGTAAGTAGATTACACTATTTTCTTTTATACTTTAGTTTTTATGTACGTAGGTATATAGATAAACTGACCAAAAATCCTGATTATAAAGATCAGTCGTTTCCTTAAGATAAAGTTACCATTCCTCCCGAATATTGGGGTAATAAGTCCGGATTTCATTTCGTGAGGTACCTGCCAACCCCTAGATACATATAAATTAAAAAACGAATGAAATAAAATTTTGTTGCTTTATACCTAACTACATAATCTGTAGTAATTTATGTAAGAAGACCGGAAAGTATTGTTCGGTTTTTTATTATGTGGTGTTTGCAGGTCAAGCCAAGCGGTTTCTAGGGCGAGCCGTAGGCAAGTCCTGAAAACTTGGCGAGACCTGCAAAACATTTGTTTTTAGATCCTGTAATGTACAATCTTTTTTTCAACCAAAACTATTAAAAAAACAAATTTTATATTTAAAAACAGGTCTATTTATCCGCTTGACTTGGATTTGACACTTATTATAACAACAGGAATTATTTAAGACACCCACATTACATTAGTGCTTAGGCCTCAGCCTTCGTGGACTGTCCAAAGATTTAAAAAAACTGAAGTTTGTTTCCATAACAACCATACATAAAAAAGCTGCTAAATTAGCAGCTTATTTTCTATTTCATGGATGTGCAAAGTGACAAATAAGACTAGAAAAGTGACAAATGAGCCCGGCAAAAGTATTTTCCCGGTCTTGCCCGGGAAAAAGTTATCTTTTGGCCAAAAAATTCTCCAGAAAATGGGTATTATCCGGTCAATCGGAAAAAAAAACTTTTTTAGAGGACTTAAAAAGCAAAAATTTGATATTTTAAATAAATAAGATACTTCGGTTAAATTAATTTTATCAAAGTTTTAACTTAAACTATTCACTGTGATGTATTACATTTTGCAATTTTTAAAGGCCCTGATATTAGACCCTTGACACAATTATAATAATAATAATAATAATATTAATTAAATTATTAGAAAATTAATTATGAAACAAATTGGTACAGTCTGTTTTTAAATAACAACTAATCAGAAAGTGGATTGGCAGTGAAAAAGAGAGACAGTGGTTTAACATGCTCAAGTGACGTAACTAGTATAACTGTAAGTAAAAAATTCTTTAAGAGATAAATTGAATTTTTAATTGAATTGTTGATCAATAGAAGCAAAAGAATAATATAATACAAAGTTTCTAAATCCTTTTTCAAAATTGGGTTATTAATCAGTAGTTTACTCTACCATTTAGTAATGGCTAATCGAGTTGCTAGTATTGGAGAAAATGCCGACTATGTATTAAAAAAAATTGCAGGCTATTAAGCCAACACAGGGTTTTTATCCTTTATATTAGGTAAAATAAGGTAGCTATGACACTATCTGCAAATACAGCTTCTTTTCCCAAACTAGTATTATAAAATTATCTTCTTTATTAATGAAGTAATTATGTCAGTAACTAAAAGTATTGGGGCAAATATTTTACAAAGTTTTCTTTTTCCAGGTGCAACTCGGAGAAAAAAATAGAACAGAATATGGATATTAAAAACACATGTACATACAATTGATTTTTAATAAACATTTATAAATTATATAGGCATTTTTTATATCTAACTTTAGACCTTTTTATTTTTTAAAAATACTACTCACATTTACACATCACAAAATATTTAAGACTTTTTATAAAGTAAATTAAGAAAGATAAACATTTCTATATATGAACTGTTACACATTGTATGGATAAGCTTTGCATATTAAATAGTCTGTACACAAATTCGGAAAATGTGAAAGGAGAGTTGTAGACATCAGATATTTTTATAAATAAATTTTTCCTAATATTTTATATAAGTATTTTTTTATTAGAAATAGTCACTTGTCACTGGTTTTATCTTTAAACCATTTTATTATTTCGGGGTCGGCGAAAAAAATTATTATCAACATTAACTGGTTATTTATTACAACATATTTTTACATCCATATTTTTTTAGTGGCATTTTTAATAAACGAATGGACGCAAAATTTACTTTTATACATTTTTATGTATAAAAGCAAAGATAATACTACTACGGATAAGATGAACCATTCAATGCTATATTTTTGATACCCCTAATGGACTTTGGCTAACGCGAGCCGATGTCAATCGAGAGATTTTCGCGCTATCCTTGAACGAAAGTTAAACAGTGTTGCCGGCAGGCCTTTACTATTGGCGTGATGAAACGCGACTAGAAAATACACATACCGTTTAGCCACCCGCTTTCGCTACTTCGTGTTCCGAATAAGGTACAAGCGACAGACATTGGCAATGTTGCACGGTTTGTTTCGCTGGGGCAGAGGTTACCGACTTAATTTTATTCGCATTTACGGAAGCATTGATATCTCCGAACTGATTCAAAACGCCCCATTTAAATGAACCATCTATTCGTAGTAGTATTATCTTTGATAAAAGTATGCTAAAATGTATGCTAAAACTTTGAGGTAAACAATTTTTTATTATGGTTAATTAAATAATTTCTGGAGGTTTTAATAATAAAAGGGGTATATTACACTTTTAGTTTTACAAAACGTAAACACAAAGGATATTTAATCAAATTTTTCTTATTCGACCAGCCTTCGTTTTAAAAAATAGATTTCATTTTGTCAGTGCTTTTTTGCATATAAGTAAATTTTCGCCTACCTACTTTAAAAGTTTAACAGAAAATAATATATGAGGAAAAGCGTAAAAAATCGTTCAGTAATTTGAATCAAATCCGTGATCGATTAATTTAATATCAACATTTTTTCAAAAAGTTTGCCCTTTTTAATATACTTGGTATCGTGCGCCCCCTAATGATAAAGTCGCCAACTTAATACGTTTAGAGAATTTCAAAGCCATCATCTTTATACTGATTTTTATTTTAAAGCTGTACAATAAATGGTTTACAAAATACGATTCACAACCATACCTAATTAAACATTCTGTATTATTACCATAAACCACACATTATGGATCCAAAAGATCTTTTAATGTTAATTGATTAATGGAAATATTACAGAACACTAGTTTGTTTATAATCAACATAACAAAACCGCTTATTAAAGTCCTTAAAAAATCCTCTTTATAACGTAAATTATATAACGTGGGTGTTTCAGAATATGTGTTAGGCATAACCAATGCAAAATACGTAACGAGGCCGTGTAAGTTTCGAAACCAAAACGTTGTACTTTTAACGTAACTAGGATTTTGTTAAGTTGAAGAAAATATAACGAAACTATTAGGTTCAAGGCGCTGTTATTGTTTCAAGATGATTAACGTAACAAAGAAACAAGGAAACATAAATCTAACGTAATTAGGATGGTTTTTTGCTTAGTGGGCTATATAACACCCAGAGAGAGGAGGCACTTATTATTTTTTTTTCAATAAACTATAGATTAAATTTTCTTTAAGCTAAAGTTTCTCAAGTGGATCGGAATGGGTTCGGTTATTGGACCAAAAACAAACTAAATAAAATATCTGTGCCATCTCGAGGCAATGGGGAGATAACATTGCCTCTAGGCACATGTATATTAGTTTATTTCACTCAATGAATAGAATATTTTAAATCAATTTTTATATGGATCGGAGTTGGTATACTTACTTGTACCAACAAAGTATTAGATATTTTTAGCGAAATTTTTGGCCAAAATCACCTTTATGCTTATATCTTCTTTGTTACTTATTTTATTAAAAATGATTTTATTACCTTTTTTATAGAGCTTTTTAGAAAGCATATATTTTGTTTTGTATATTTTTTCGTAGCTCTTTTGGTTTTTGAGATATTTGCGTTTTTATTTTAATTTTAAATCGTTAATATCTCAAAAACTAAAAAAGCTACAAAAAAAATATTAAAGAAAAATTGCGTAGTTTTATTAGATCATTGATTTTAATTATTTACCCCTTTCTGTTTAAATTATTAGTTTTCTAGTTATATAGAAAAAACCGTTTTTCACGATTTTTTTTAGGTAAAAAAAATGCAATTTAAACCCGCTGAGCTAAGGAAGCAGTGCGGTTTTGAATTGACTATAGTTCACAGTAATGTAAAAAAATGTTTTATGTGTATTTCTTATTGGCCCACTAACTCGGAATTTCCGAGTAACTAACGACTAACTTAGTTCCCTTTTTAGATATTAAATATTTTGAACAATCAGCTAAAATCCTATTTTTAAGTAAAATGTGTGGTCTTTTTACTTTTTGGTCGGTAATTATACCTACCATACTTTGGTGGTCCACAACAGTAAACCACCGGATAAGAAGGAAAGTAAACAACCAGTATTTTGACTGTTAAAGCCTAAATAGATTACGCTAGACTTAATCTCAAAGCGAAGCCGACCATTTACCAATTACAATGTTAAATAATATATCCTAACATCTTAAAAACATTCTCAATTGGCAAATTATAAGAACTGTTTCTTGAACCGGAAGGAACAGTCAGATATTGTTTTCTATTCGGCATTTTGGGGCTTTTCATAGGGACCGGTATGTTTATCCAAATAACGGATTAAAATAACGCATTTTACAATGAAGGAATTAGGGCTTTTATGTTTTGCTCTTTTTCTTATTTCTCGCTATGTTTAAGATATACGCACTGTACCGTTAGGATGTTTGTAGAGGACAGCGTGGGGCCTAAATATTTTAAGTATATTGCACAGAGTTATTCAAAATATTTATTCTGTCATTATTGAAAGTTTCTAAAGATATATAAAAGAGAAAAAATCCATTTTAAACTAGATATAAATGCGTAGTATTTAAAGTTTAGAATATTTGCCTTATGTTGCTTTTATTTATAAATTTGAAATATTTTAGACATGAGAAATTGTTAAAAATATGACATTTTTTTTTAACTTAAGTATTAAATATTATTTTGGAAAGTTAATTATTATTATTCCACATTCCAATATTTTCAGTTAGTTTATATTAATTTATTGGATAAGTAGTTTTAAAATAAATTTAGAATGGAGCCCGAAAAAATTCCAAAAAGAAACCATATTTTAAATCTAATCTAAAAAGACAGGAATGGTAAAATTAAAGGTAGGGTTGCTTAAAAGGGGGGAAATTTGGGAAATTAAAGCCCCTCATTAATCTTAGAAGCATGGAGAGGGTTGCATCGGCAATCTGAAATACCCTACAGATATCAGACCAACATGGGGCTAACAGGACCGCGCAACATGTAGCTACTGAATACAGTTAAGGCAGAAAAATCTCATACTTTGGGCATATCCCCGAGGGGCCCTAAAATTTTCCAACTGTTATGATGGGAAAAGTAAGGGAAGAAGTAGGAAGGGAACGGCTTTCTGGCTGAGGAAACAAGGGCCGACCAGACCAAGGGCTTTTCCCTTGGCCAGAACCAGAAATAAGAAGACCAGGGGGATGGAAAAAGCCGAAAACCCTGAAACTGGGCCTGAAATTTAATTTTTTTCCCCTTTAAATAAATAATACAAAAAAAATTGACAACGTTTTTCCAGTTTTTTAAAAAAAAAAAAATTTATCCTTTTTTTTATTTTACCCCTATAATTGTATTTAAAATTAGTTTTAAGATTTGGATGCCCATACTTCCGATATTATTGAAGATAGACCTATTAATTTTTTAAAGCTCTTTAAAAGCTCTTTTTACTACCTCCATTAAAAAGAGCTTTAAGGTACTTTATAGGTGTATACAGTTAAAAAAGGGCATTCAGGGTAGACCATTTAAAATAATGCTGTTATGTAATGCTGATTTATACACTTTTTCCATTATTAAGAAAAAAATGTAATGCCAAAACTGTAGAAGGAAGGGGCAGGTAGATAGCCAATTACGCACAAAAGTTTTCACCTGGACATCAGTCTCGATTCTTTTCCCACCAAGTGACTAATTTAGGGATCTAAACATGTACTATGTACTAGCCACATTATGACAAGCCTGGGCTGTAGGGTGGGTGCTCAATGGCTGTCAATGGATTTCTGTCAGTTTTGCACGCGTTAAGACTACTTTGTGAGATCTGTCATGGAGGACCATCATGTCTCTGATGTGGCTGTCACGACTTTTCCCTCGATATGCTAACAGTTTTGTGCAGTGTGTTCAAACATTGTCATGAACGCGAGAAAAATGATCCCCATGTAGTGATGATGAGACCGTCTTGGTCTTGGTCTTGCAGCAAGACCAAGACCGAGACCAAGACCAAGACCGCCTTCTCGCTTGCAAAGACCAAGACCACGACCGGGGAATGCAAGACCAAGACCAAGACCGAGGAGTGCAAGACTAGCGCAAGACCAAGACCGACCTGCAAGACTCTTTGCACTTTTGTCACTTTTTTTTAAATTATAATATTCAATTTTCATATTTAATATAGAGAGGTATTTCATACAGACATGACAAAAATGTGTCGAGAACTGCCTAAAAAGGCGATTATTTTACGAGGTTTTTTTTTAAATAAAATAATAATTAAATCGATCACTTTGTTCTTTTATAAAATTCTCTAACAATGATAACTAGTAAATTCAATAACATGTTTCAAAAATAATAAGATTGTGACTCAATGGTCCGTTTACGACAGAGAAAAACTAGGAGTACAAAAGTTATAGAAGCTAAAAATTACTTACCTATTCCTAATGTGTTTTTTAAATTAGCTATTTAGTGATGCCACTCACAGGGTGGATCAAAAATTTCCAAAATACAGAAATACATTCGCCATGTCATATGGGAATACTTTTTATATAAATGGATTTTAAATTTCACTTCCGGTTTAGACGGAAAAGTCAAAACAATGCCAAAAGTATAATGATAAGGTCATTTTTGTCAAAACCGAAAATGCTAATTAAAAAACCATCTACGTCGACATTGTACCTATGACAGTTTAAGAATTTCGAGCATAATATTCAGGGAAGCGATTTTTTTAAAATAATTTTGTGCCATATATTTTTTTAATTTTAGGTTAAAAGCTAAAAATAATCAAGTTTTCTTGAGTGGTAGTGGATTCTTTGGAAAATTCTTAAATGGAATATAATTTTGCGCCTTTTTTTCTATAATTTTTGTATATTCAGTTTTTCACCATTTTGAACGGTTTCGGAGATATCAAGCTTTGTCGCATCATCGAGCCACCTTGTATATGCAGAATGTTTATAAAGTATTTGTACAAACTTTGTACAACAAATGTTTGACTAATTTAAAAATAAAAAGTTTATTTGAACTGAAATGCTTCCTGAATATTTTTTTGAATCAGAAACCAATGTTTACATATCAGAATCATTTTCATGGAAATTTCACATCTGGTTGAAATTAAAAGTCTTTTTTTGTCAGCTCGCACAGTACACAGTTTTGTAATTGCTTTAATTTTATATGCTTCTTCAAAGAAAATTTAAACAATTTTTATCACTAAAATGTTTCTATATGCCACTAAATGTATAAAAGCAGGTTGTGTCTCAATTTAACTAAAAATAAAGCGCTATGAATAAATAAATCACTACATTTAAAATATGCTTTTTCATCAAATAATTTAAATGTTTATGTAAGTTTAAAATTGGTATATTTTAAAATTTTAAAGCAAAAAATATAGTCTTTATCTTTATTTATTTGTAAGTATTAATATAATATATTTTATTTAAGATTGCTTAGTTTAAATAATTACTACCAAAAAAAGCAAGACCAGCAAGACTCTTGCAGCAAGACCTAAGACCAAGACAGGTGGTGCAAGACCAAGCACCAAGACCTTCTTTTGGCTTGCAAGACCAAGACCAAGTCCAAACTTGCATGACCAAGACTAGCCCGGTCTTGGTCTTGCTTTGCTCATCACTATCCTTATGAATGGCTAACTCTCACGAGCACGACCCAAAAGAACATTGCTGTGATTGGAAAGGAGTGCTACGCGTTGGTTTTTTAAATAAATGGAGAACAATAAAAGCGTCCTATTACTGTGACCTTCTTAATAAAGTTGGGGCAGCATATCGAGGAAAAAACCGTGGCAACCACATCAAAGACATGATGATCCTCCATGACAACGCCAGACCTTACATAGCAGCCTTACCGCGTGCAAAACTGACAGAAATCCATTGACAGCCATCGCAGTCCAGACTTCAATACTGTAAGAAGCCGAGATTTTTGGATAGAAACTTGGCCCTTATTTTACATAGGTGTTTTTGTTAAGATAAAAGTTTTAATTCTCATAAAATAATTTGTTTTTAAATTCAATAGATATAAATTGATTATTTGTATTAAAATTATATAAAAATAGAAAGTAAACTTATTTGAAAACATTGGCAAGTCTTCATAAAATTAAAAAAGTGTATTTTTCAAAAATATTAAACAAATAATTTTTTGTTTAAATTGTTATGCCCAAAAACAAACTAACTACAAATAACTAAAAATGATGCACAAAGCTATGTCATTATGAGACGGTCAGTCTCTATTGATGTTTATTATCTTTACTTCCTTACAAGGGCGGTTTCATAGAGAGGCGATTGGGGCGATCGCCCCCCCCCCTGTCAGCCCAAAAAAAAAGGAAAAATAAAAAAAACTTAAAAATTGAAGAACGTAACTGTTGTTACGGTACTTAGTTATTAATTGAAAACTTTAGGTTAGGCATTAGTTGTTTATAAAAAATAATGTGGTCGCTATAACACGATTAATACGTAGGCCTACCCTAATTTACAGTTTACAAGTGGAGCCAGACGGGTGGCTAAACTGGACAGAGGACTCCCGGTTATCCTATCTAAGACCGCCCCCCACCCCCATAAGGATTTTCTAAATTCGGCTTTGCTTTCTCAATGGTTCTTTATTTATGCCAGACCGTGTACAAACAGTTTTTTGATTTTTACCCCATCAATAATTGACTAGCAATTTATTTATTGGTTTTATTAAAATACCATTGTTAAAAGCACACAAATATCCTTATTTAGACTGACACCACATAACGAGAGACTCAACGACAAAGCCGATCTCCCTTGGTGTAATTATTGATACAAAGCTGGGAATTTGGCAAGTTAAACCGCACAGCTCTATTACTGCTTACATAGCACGAAAGCTGTGCGCGTGAATTTCAAAATGAGACCAATTATTTAAGTAAGTTTTGGGCTTTCTGCTGATTCCAGTAAACAAAATCGTTAAGTTTGGTGATATCAAGCCAGGCTCTGACGGTTGGTTGTCTTTTTTTTGAAAATGTAATATTTCAATCTAAATAATTTTTATATAATTTAAAAATAATAATAAAAATACATTTTCTTGTTATGGTTTCGTTGTATAGAACAAAAAAAGCGATAAAGATTTAAAAGAGTTTAGAGCAAATTATTAATGAAGTAGCACAAATTAAAAAAAAGGTCAGCTGTACAAGCGTTTATTTAAGGACTTGTGCATGTAAATCTAGCTTTAATAACTTTCAGTACGTTAATGATGTTATTTTCACCTTGAGGAGAGCATTTTAGGGTCAAGCTTATATTAGTCCAGGAAACAAAGCTAAAAAAGTTCAAAACCCTTGCATTTTTTTCAAAATGCATAGATTTGCATGAAAATTTGGGATTAAGCTTTGCTTTCCCTCCTCTTCAAAATCTATATTATATCTAAAGCGCTCTTTATTTTTAGTGAAAACTACCCTCTATTGCTAAAACTATAAACCTATATACATTAAAGCTAAAGTTTAGTAAATTTTGACTTAAATAAGTTGAAAAAGTAGTATTTTGTTTCTTTGACAAATTATTTAAAATATTTCAGCCCTTAAAAATCAACCTCTATCATGATTTAATTAAAAAAATATATTTACCTTAAAAAATTAATATATTATCACAGTGTTTGCATGTAAATTTGGAATTAAGCTTTATTTACCCTTCTTCAAAACCTCCATTATGCTAAAAGTCGCTTCTTATTTTTTAGGGGTGAAATCTACCCTTTATTGTAAAAACTTTTAAAATTTTTATATTAGCTAAGTCACATAATATTAGGTTCAAATATGTTTAAAAATAAGTATTTAATTCTTTAAAACATTATTAAATATATTTTAATCCTTTGGAAATCAACCCTAATACGATTTATTAAAAAAAAAAGTTTACCCTAGAAATACTAACATATTGTCACAGAGTGGTAATTTAAAAATGTGACTGCTCAAAAGTATTACTAATTTAATTTTGTAATTTTTTAATCCTCAAAAATCTACCTCGTACAATATTACAATGCAAAATAGTACAAAACCGCGGATTTTTTTAAAATTGCATGGAACCGCATAAAAAGTTGGAATTAAGTTTGACTTACCCTTAAAGTGTGCATTACGCCGATGAGCGCTTTTTCATTAATTTTTTGGGGGATAAAAACTACCCCTTATTATTAAAACTTACTTCTCACTTTCATATTAAAGCCTAAATCAAGTAAAAATCAGCTCAAATAAGTTAAATAATAAATGTTTAATCTTTTGAAAATATTAGTTGAACTATTTCAACCCTTAAAAACAACCCCTATTATGGATTAATGAAAAACACCAGGTATATTTAATGAATAAAATAGAAAAAATACGTACAAATACATTAAAAAATGTACTGAAATACTTTTTTAAAGGGGTGAGTTTAAAGGGCTGAAACAAGGTGGTGCTCGTCTATACACACGCAATTTAAACTTTTATATATTACCTAATTTCGTCATACAGTAAATAAAAAAAAAATAGCAAAATGTTTGTAATTCAAAACCCTACAATTTAATATCCTAGTAATTTTTACGTATCTTCCTTAGTTTTCGAGTTATTTTGAAGAAAAGTCATTTTTTATTAAAATTCTTAAATTTGTTTTTTACTGGCAGTTCGATTTTTTTTAAATAAAGCAATTTAAATCGGTTAAAATTTTGAATGTATTTACGATACATAGATAAAGAGAATTAAAAAAGGGCTACGACTCATATTAATTAGGGTGGTAATTAGGGGGTTGTTTGCGAAGATTTTTGCACTCAAAAAATTTTGGTCTAACCTTATTTTAATCATATACTACATAAACATAACAGCTAACTTAAAAAAAACACATCTTGGTTTGTATTGGTACCAAAGCAATTACAAAGAAAACCATTTTAGTCGTTTTTTGTTTTAAAGCTACAATTTTGTTATTTACAGTTTTTTTTAATAAAATGGATACTTATCGAGTTATTTGCAAAAAACCGATTAAAAACGTTGATTTTATAGACGAAAAACTCCGACTTTGATCGCGAATACCTCAAAAAGTATGCATTTTACAAATCAAATGCATGAAACATTTTTTAATAGAAATCATTTTTCTATCGATTTCGTGGTCAAAATATATCAAAATTTCCACCCCGAGATGGTTTGGAAAAAAGCACCCTCAAGGAAATACGCCCTTCGGCATGATATAGTTTTTGATCCTTGGACTTTTCCCCTACCCACTGTCAAAATTTCAAGTCTTTTTATGTATTCAAAAAAAAAAAAAATGCTAGACAAAATGGTTCGTTTCGGCTATATAGCCAACATCTAGTAAGGTCCCCAACTACATCTAGAAAGGTCCCGAACTACATTTAAATTAAAAATCACAAAAAAAAAAAAAATTTATATATTATATATTATATATATATTAAATAATATATATATATAATATTATATTTTATATATAAAAATATAAAATATATATATATAATATTATCGAGCGTATTTGATCATTTGAAGGACACAGGGCTGCTGTAAAATTTTCCCCTCTGTAACTTTTTTTATAAATTTCGTTTTCAGGGCATTGAGGTTCTCAATTTTTTCTTTTTAGTTTTTAATTACAAATATTACGCTAACTTTTTCAAATTTTCTTGTTTTATGACTACGACATCACATTAAATTAAATGGTAATTAATAAAATGATAATAAATTGGAAAAAAAAAATTAAAATTGTGAAATAATTTTTTTTGAAAATACCCCTAAATTAACCCAACAAACATGAAATTAAAAGTAGGTATGCAATAAATTAGGGGCCTCAAGAAAATTTTTAATTAATGAATGGTAATGGGGGCACCGCCCTTTAAAAAAAATTGTAGGCCCCTAAAATTTCCTACGTATACGTATAAGTAAAATACTGAATCAATTTGATAAAATCTTTACTGCTCCCCAAGTTGAAGTAAATATTGGCCAATTAAAAAAATGGTTGGTGGATATCATGGACTATACTATTTTTTAATGAAAAAGACATCATTCTTGTTTCATAAATTTAACATAAAATAACCACAAACCGGATAATTAAAAAAGAAAATGTCTTGCTCATAGGACACGGTACAAGTTTTTTCTTTAAGTTGGTCTGTCAGTTAAAGTGTTAAAAACACCTGTATTAAAATTAAACAAATTATATTAAATCAAGTTGAATATCAATAGTAAACTGATCACAGTTTACTTAAGACAAGATCTGTGGAAGGGATTTACAAAACAAATTTATGGTAACCATTTAAATAGTATAAACGATAAAGTCCTATTCCATCGTTTATAACAAGCTTTGATATATGAATTCCGTCGAACAGGCAATTTTAATTTTCATAATTCATACTTTTTATATTAAGGTCTCTTGCAGCTTTCTTTATTATCATAAATATTGCAATGTTGGTTTATGTCCAACAATTCTCTCTTTTTTAATCAGAATCGCGTCTCTGACGAATTCATCAGGTGTCCATTCTGAGCAGCGGGTGGCATCGCATCAACACGTTAACTTCAAATTAATACGATACAAACACGAAACATTCACATATCTAACTCAGAGAATCGACGGAAAAACATTCATTTAATATGTTCAGAGGCGTAGATTATAAGGCAGCACTTTAAAAGTTTGTAAAGTACGTGGAACCTGCTGCCTGCAAAGGTTTTTCCGTCCACTTTGTTTTTTTAAGTCCCGTGTTAATAAAATGCATCTTACTTTACATAGGGCATCTACGTACGTAGTTAGCCTTTGTGAAAGGTCCCAAGATAAATAAAAACTCTAGCAAGGACAAATTTTAATAGAGTGAATGAAAAAGTAAATGTAATTTAAAAGAAATGAATTGAACATATTAAGCTTAATTCCTTTATATATTTTAAAATTGCTGATGAAATTGAATTCATCAAAAATCTAAAGGTCACTGATTAAACATGGAAACTAGAGGAGGCTCTAGTAGGATATCAAAATGCACCTGAAGGGTTACCACCAATTAAGGTGGATGGACCATGGAAGGCCAGCTAACAAATAAACAGTTATTATTCTTTATTTACTGGATAAATAAAACAAACAAAATATTAAGTAACACTTTGTTTTATAATGTAGCTTATAAAACATTTTTTATTGCAAAGATAATAATTAGTTATTAAATTTAAGTTTTACTGAACTCTTCCAAACAAGGTTGACATAATCAATTTTAATTTAAAACTTCTGTGACACTTAAAATATGTAGTTCTACTTAAACTACATAAAAATATCTGTTATTAATAGATATCAAAATATTAGATTCTTACAATAACATATTCACTTAAAACATACTCAACAAATGTTATTTTAACACTATCGTAACACTAAGAATGTATTAGTGAAAATGTTTTTAAAATAATTTTATTGAGTATTATATCGATTATATCGATTACGAATGAATCTTCCACAGCTTTTATGACGACATATGGCCTTCCTATGGGTCCGTTCTTTGCAAGGCCAAAATGTTTCTTAGAAGGCCAAACCATCAAAATATTATCTATGACGGCAATTTTCTTATTTAATAAAACATTTAGATAAAATTATTTAAAGCATGATTACAAGTAATAATATTAAAAACTTATTTATTGTTTTACTTTTCTCGATACGTATTAATAACTAAAAACTAAATTTTAATATTTTTATGAATCCTAGATGTTCCTAATAAGGCCACTGTGCTCTAGCAAGGCCCATTGTAAATTTTTTGATCGGCCTTGCAAGGAACCATTGGCTTTCCTAGAAACACTGGTGTTTTTTTAACTAATAAAGTAATATTTTTTGTCTGTAGTATAATAGCAAATCTTTGTGTATCATTTGAAAAAAAAATACATTTTTCTGTGAGCGCGAATTAAAATTTCAACGGTGACGTCCATAGATAAAGGATTACTATTATGGGAATAGATAGGAAACTTTTAACCTTATATTTGATCATTGCGGCCAACGCCACCTGGCGGGTTTAGGAAATAACACCGACTAAAAATGTGGCGGTTTCTTCAAAATTTTCGTTTTTATAGTTTTATTTTTAATTGAAATAAAAACAACAAAAAAAACAATTGTATTTATTTTAGTTCATATATTTTTATAAACACTAATGATTATTATGATTTATTCTATGATAATATTATGCACACATCAAAAGGTAAATTACAATTAGGTAATAAAATTCTAAGAATTAATTAAACACCTCTTTCCTGCAAGAAGTACTAAGAAACAAAGACGGAATTGCATCCTGTTTTAAGGTAGATTTATTTCTGGTTCCACCAACATACCGAGCTTCTGGACTAAATATATTGAATAGTACAAATACGGTATGACTTTCGGACTTTTTCCATAGGCTTCACCTTTAAGTCTTCTCGACTAATTGCATTAATCCAAATATCATACAGCTAAAACACAATTTTACTTTTTGAGTTTTCTACTACAACCCAGTTAACAAAATTTTAGGGAAACGAAAATAAGTTTGGGATAAACACTGGGCATTTTAGGCCAATTATTTTAACAAAAATTAAATATTTATTAGCACAGACATGAATGCTAGAATATTTTTTACTTACCCCATGATCTTTTGGAAATATATGCATTTGAGCATCCTTATTATAATTGTTACAGCCATTACCAAAGCAGTAATAAACCATGGCGAAAAAAATTCACAAATAATAAAAAAGTACAAAAAAAACGCTGGAATTCAAATAAAAAACGACCACTTAACCCAATACAAATCCACAATAATTAAAATTCAAAATCAAAAATGTCATCGAGTGACGCAACACGCATTTGCGATAATTTGCGAAGCTTTGTTGAGCCCTCTGGTGAGTTTAGGAAAAATTAATTTTTACTATTTTTAGTACTGTTACGGTAATTAAAGTTGCCACGGCATGGCGCCGTCTGAGGTCGACAAAACGAAGGGCCGCATTGATAAAATAGCAGCGCCAGCGACTCGCCGCCATGTGTATGTCCTTGAATTTGATCAGTGCTAGTGTGAGTAGAAGGAATTTGTCTTCGTATGGCAACAACTATGACTATTTATTAATTGGCCTTGCAAAGAGCTTGGCCTTCCATGGTCCACCCACCTTACAGCGATTACCTGGCTGCACTTATTTTTATACCTATACAAGCCTTTGTGGGCTGGTATAAAGAAAAAAAAACTAGTTGACAGAAATAGCTGCTTAGTCTTGATATCCTAAGTTCTTAATATTAAAAGGTTTAACAATTGCTGTGTCGCCCTCCAATATGCCTTTTGTAATTAACTGACGTTTAAAAAATGACCTTATTATATTTCCATTTTTAATTTTTGCAATATTTGCTATTTCGGAATCACTTGTTTAGTTTTTATTACGCTTGCAGTTTGTTTTTGATTAGATTTAGTTAACCTAGTGTGACTTCATTTAATGTTTTTTCTTTAATAATAAGGTTTACACAATTAATTAGATACAGTTAAAAGATTGCAAAATCGTCCAAAAATTACTGCTAACAGTTTACGTTAAGAACCATTACATTTAAGCTTGCAAATGAGCGGACAAACAGGAGGACGATATTTCGTCGCAAGTGATTTTATTAGCTGAAGGTATCTAGGCACTTTAAAACTTGAAGTTTGTACGTAAATTTTATTTTAATTTGCAAGGAAAATTTTCAGCACTTTACAAATTTTTTTAGACTTTTTTTGTTTTCTTAACTTTATTATCGTGCTTCTAGTAGCATATTAAATATCCCAGTTAAATTAGCTTTAAATAAATCATGTGTATATTTTAACTAAATGATTGATTGGAATTAATTATCTTTTATTTTTTAATAGTTTTTACTATATATTAAGTTATTTAAATAAGCTGAACTAACTAAAGTGTACAATAACTTTTGGCCATTTTTTGCAATTATAAATAATATATATTTACGGTATCAACACATTTTCAACTTATCTTTTTTGAAACAATAGTCATTACCAGAAATAAGTATTTTGCTTTAGGTTTGGATCAGGTTGTTTTACTAGTGGTAATAAAAAAAAGTAAAAAAGAGTCGTATGTGATTAAAAAATTGTGAGTCTCTTTATATAAACTTACATAATCAATAACTTCTGCTTATAAACTTTTGTAATGTAAAACATTCCAATGTTAATAACAACAAATTGGGGAAAACTAGTTATTTTACGAAATAATGTATTGTTGTTTTTGGGGGTAGAACCTAAACCTTTGTTATGCTTGTTTATCTATCTATCAGTAAGATTTTACTATTGCAATATCAGTTACTCATTTTCATTACCACATTTTTTTACCGAAGAAGAAATATTTTCTACCAAATAAAAAAAGAGAGCAATTAAACATTTATTTTTGACGCGTAATGGACCAGATAAAGCTTTTAAATAACTAAGCAGCGTTTAAATCTCATTTCTAACTTTTAAACAACAAAATAAAAATAAAAAAGTATTTTTAGAAAATATAGATAACAGTAGTAGATTAAAAAAGTATCAAGCTTTTTTTAATTTAGTGTAGGATTATTAATATAAATTATTACATAAATACCTACTAATTATTATTAGTTAATAATCATATTTAAAATATAAAGTAAACATAAAAACAAAGGTTCTCTGCTTAGAATGATTGTATTTTTGACGATTGGACTACAAATTAAAATTAATTACAGTTAAACTGTGCATTCTTAGATTTCGAAAGTATTCTTACGATAACGTTTCTTGGATTCAATTAAAAAAAAGTTTAAAATGGATTATTTCTATTGTTTTGACAGTAAGGTCTATTAACATATTTAATTAAATCTAATATGAACAACTTAGTATATTTTTTTAATTTTAATTAAAAACATAAATTCTGCCAAAAAATGAAAGTTGCGGCCTATGTATTTTTGACAGATTTAATTGTCAGAAACTGTTGGAAAATGACATAAAGGAATAAAACAAAGTAATGGGTAAAATCCTCGTCCAAAGAAAAGTAGAAAAAATTAGAATACTTTTGATAGCATATGGTGTTTATTAGGTTTCTCATTTTTGTTTAAATTTTCTGAGCACGTTAGATTAAAGGGTTGTTTTTTAAGTCTCAAGTCGCCTTCCAATGAAGAATAGATCTATTAATGGTAAAAACCTATTTTTTACAGGACATTGTGTTGCCGCAATTTTTAAATAACTTTCAGTCAAAAAAACAATTAAACTGTAAAAACGCCTTTAGCTAACTTAGTCGCTAAGTCGCTAGAACAAGACGATCGTTATATTTATGTTTGTGAAAGACTAAATTTGATGAATGTCAGCATTCACCAGTGAATATTAATTATTTTAAAAAAAATTGAATGAGCAATAACCAAAACTATCGAGTTTGCTGCGTTCTGGTTAGCAAGAACCCGGACTATTAAACCTAACCAAAATTATTAATTTTAACCATAACGCACCAAATTGTTAGTTTTGGTTAGTACTCGTTTAGTTTTTTTTAAATATTTGGCGTTCACCGGTGAATGTTGACATTTACCAAATTTGGTTTTTCACGGTACCATGTACACTTTATTATATTTTAAGACCCGTCCGGGTTTAAATCAAATTAAAATTTGATTCAAACTTATTTAAATAAAATAATTTACTTGACGTGATAATTTAATTTGATGAAGATTTTTAACGGGCTAAATACATTATATTTAATTTAATCATGTCAACCAATGGAAAGGGGTTTATTTTGTACTCTTTTCATTTTCTTGTTTTGTGTTAATTAAATGGTCTATTTATTTATTTACCCCAGTAGTTCATATATAACTTTGTTTGCTAGCATTTTCGCAAAAATAAATAATTTTTGAAATATCAGTCAAACAATAAAAAATTGAAAGCGGAACTAAATACGCGGACCTCATTAATTTACTTAGTAGGGTAACCATCCTTAGCTAATATAATTACATCACCGGAATAAATTAAAAATAACGCCAGTGGGTTGATATACCTATGCGGATTTTCCATACGATATACCTACCATTTATACATCTGGCCACATCCCGCTACCTCTCAACACCTACACCATAAGATATCATCGTCAGCTCCACGGTCTTCTCCGGTTACCCCCTGCATGCTCATCGCAATTTACGGCTCTTTTATAAAACGGATTAAATTAACCAACATATCTCATTTGTGCAGACATATCACACCTTCGCAAGGTCGACAGTATGCCGCTGTTTTTAAAATCCAGCCAATTTACATATCTCATCACCATTAACGTCATCAGACTTATTTCTTATTGTCAAACGTGAACTTTATATATTTATATACAGGACATGTCGACATCTTTATTATTACATCTCTGTTTGTTAAAGATATAGTCGGCCTCCTTAGGTATGCAAATAGGTATCCCCCTGCTTTCACGCTTTAAAGTATCGACAGAAAGAAAATTGCTGCACCTTTTTGCATGACTGATGGTTAAGTTATTGCTACTTTGGTTTGCAAATGTAAAATACATTTTTACGCTGGAAAAATACTTGTATTAATTAATAGAGTGGCACCAGGACGAGACGAGGGTAGTCATCCTCTTGTCTC
The DNA here is from genome assembly GCA_019359885.1 of Listronotus oregonensis. Lineage (NCBI taxonomy): Eukaryota > Metazoa > Arthropoda > Insecta > Coleoptera > Curculionidae > Listronotus > Listronotus oregonensis. Next base: position 55,855 of record JAHBCN010002107.1, read on the forward strand.
TTCTCGTAGACTAGAGAAAAAAATGCTCCCTCCCTCGCCTTGGCGAGAATGCCCTCCTCTCGCTCGAGATGCCACTTTTTTTGCTCTCGTCTCACCTCATGTCCCCTCGTCTTGTTTCTCTAGTAACAAAAAATTAAATTTTTTACAAATTTTAAATGTGAATTTTTTTATATAAATTCAATCATTTATTAAATAACTTGAAAAAAATGGCAAAATTCGATAAAAATCTGATTTAGTAACCCGTACCAACGTACGGCTACGGCGCAATAGGTACTTTCGTAGAGCATTAAAATTTAATTCTGAGTAAATCCCACTTGAAATTAATATGATAGAGTTAAGTGCGGCTGAGATATAGATATTTAAAAAATAATAAACAAAGTTTACGTGTATTTTAAACGGGCAATTCTTGTACGCCTTGGTCGAGCATTTAATATTTATATTGAGGGCTCAAATTTTCAGAGAATTTTTTTAGGTATTTTCCACAAAATTTCAGGGTGGGAGTTAAATAAAAAAAGTTGCAAAAATAAGCACCCCCCGCGCTCTATCTCAAAAACGGTTAGGCCTACGAAAAAAGAGTGCCATACAAAATTTGTAGAGAATTTCATGCTTTACACTATCATTAAGACTATATAAACCTAGAAATTTCGGAAAATTCAAATTTTGTGACTTTTGACCTTGAATATTTGAGGACGCGAACAAGTGATGTTACGAGATTTTTGAGACAACTTGTAGAATGTCATAAGAAAGGTTTGTACACGTTGCTGCTTATTATCACTCATTGCGGGATTGACCTTTTTATTTGGCTTATATAGGGGTCGTGCATTAATCACGTGAAGCTTGACAAAAATCACCAAATATCACAAGGAGGGAGGGGGTGTAGTGAGATATCACGTGTATTTATTTTGTCGTTGAACACGTGATTTCTAAACAACAGAAAAGCGGCGTGTGAGCTTGACAGGACATTTTTATCACGGTCCTTAATTTTCCAGAATTTAATTAGATTGTACTTACCTGTAATTACAGATAATATTTTAAAATTTTAAAGAGGAGACTAGATAAGACGAGATGAGGCGGCTTTACTATTAATAAAACATATCTTTAACATTAAAGTTAAATTTGTACTAAAATAAATAAGTAGGCATTAGAAAATTACAAACTTTTTTTCCAAGATGATTTAAATATGTTGATTTCATTTAAAAAAAAATATTTAAATAACATTTCTGAATATAAATGGTTAACCAGAACTAACCACAAATATGTTCTTTGTTACGTACGATCTAAAAGACAACTTAAGAAAATGATATAAAATGCAACAAAAGGGATACGAAATAAAATTACCCTTTTTTAAATGGACACCCTATTTATTGATTCGTTTTTTAAAGCGTCCTACTTTATTTAATAGATTTAGAATTTATTTTTAGTAACAACAGAATTAATTGAATTTATAGAAAATAGTAAAAAAGTATTCATAAATGTCTAAAATGTCAAAAAACAGAAATGTCAATCTTTTTAAGCTAGCGTTTAGCGTTAGATAAAATAAAATATTTAGAGAAACAAAAAATTCATATCATGAAACTACTTTACATTAAGTGATAAGAATGCAGGAAAAACTCGTCGAAGTTTCTTATTTAAATCGCAAATATCTCATATAAATTAAATTAATCATATCGTTACTTAAAATTAATTATAAATCTTTTTAATTGAAACGTATAGAAATAAATGAAACTTTTTCAAAAACTAACTCAGAAATAGGGTGTCCCGTTAACAAATGTTAATTTTATGTCGTATATTTTAGTACATTTCTTCAAGTTTACTTTGGATTCTACGGAAGAAAATATTTAACATTGCTCCATGGCCAATCTCATTGGTGGTTGTTACACAATTTAATTTGGTAAGATATGTAAGCAATGTCATCCACCAAAGTTTTGGACAAAATTTGATCAGCAATTTTCTTTTTCTTTTATAGCGAGTCTTCTATATAACCCTTCTGCTACTTTACTGGACTTCCATCCACCGTGTCTTTTGATTGTAGTTAGATTAGCACCAGAGTCCGCCAACAAACTAGCTCAGGAACGTCGAAAGCAATGTCCAGTGTAAATATGGGAATCAGGCAAATTTATAAATTTAGCCATTTGGGCAGGTATTTTACCAAATGTGTTAATTCCAACTGGCGTTATGGCACATTTATTCTTTAGGCATCTTAGAAAAACTCTTAAATTATTAATATTTACTGGACAAAGGGCTTTATACTTTTTATAATAGTTCATATACAAGGTACCACTAATTACAAAGGTTCGTTGCACATTAGTTTTTGTGTCTGGTATATGCACAATTAGTAAAGTTTCCAAATGTTTTATGTTATTTAATGTCAAATAACGCAGTGTTTTTCGAGACAGGCTCCAAATACACCGAAAATTGCAACTACTTTTTGCATAAGACATATTTCATCCGGGGCTTCTGCGAAAAAATTGTCGATTTGTTGTTTTGTCAATAATTTAGACTTTTTCGGTCTATATCCTTCTCCCTTTCCCTTTAAAAAGGCAACTAGCTTGTAATATCTGCTTATGTCCTGATTATTTATGTTCATCATCGCCTTTAACATGGAGTAATTTGACGAGAGCGTAGACGATTTCCATATTTTGGACTTTTCTTCAAAGTACATAGGGAACACTTTTTCACTTGCTTTCTTGCCACTAACATTTTTCTGATCACACCATTTTAAGAAATGATCGTATATAAATTCGTATTGTTACTTCAACTTACTAGGCAATAATTCACATTCGATTTTTTTTACCTTAGCAACTTATTTTATAGATAAATTAGATGAAATTAGATTTTAAAAATAAGGTAATGTCGAGTGGAATAAAAAAATAACTAATTTGGACTTTTATTGATGTTTGTAGAAAAAATTGTGTATGATATACGTGCTAAAAGTGATTTTATTTTGTTCGAAGACATGGAACACTCCGCCTTCGCCGTCGTGTCCCAAACTTCCCTTCTCATCATATAAAATGTTACTTTTAGCACTTATATCATAAATAACTATTATTTTAAACAAAATAATAGCTTTTCTAAATAAATAGGACTTGGCTTTTATTGCCGAAAATTATGCTACTTGTATCTTTAAAATTGAATAAATATCATAGTATTTATCATATATTTTTTTAAAGATTATATCCTGTGGAGAAAGAGTTACTTTTATGCAAAAAATATGTGGCTTTTTATTAAAAAAAGGAAAAACACCTTTGCATTTTAAAGAAATATTGTTCGGTTAAGAGTGCATTTACGCTACACCTTAGGGGTCGGGCGAAAGGACGCGGAGACGGTGGGCGATGACTAACAAACTCCCACTACCACAATTTTCATATAGCCGCATTAAAAGTATTATATTTTATTTAGGTTCTTCCAAATTTCGTGTATCGATGCGATGTTGTTTCCGATTGCAAGCCTACAGGAGATAACGTTTTTCGGTAACTATTTTTCACTTAAATGACATAAATTATACACCATTTAAATAGAAATGGTCTATGCCTCTGCTGTAACGGATTTTAAAATATGAGTCGAGTTAAAAAAATGGTATCTAAACATAACCGATTTTAGGGTGACTTTCACTCAAGGAAATATTAAAAACTAAATCCAAATTTAAAAAACTATTACAGCAGAAGCCTAGATTTAAGTGTTGGCTTTTATATAGTTTTTGAAAATTATCGGTAACTTATACCGTTTTTGAGAAAAACATTATGCGCCGAACCCCAAATTGAATCCAATTTTCGCAGCGCGAATGGACTCTTAAGGCAAAATTATTTTTCATTATACCTCTTTTCATTTAATTTTTATTTGTTTAAAATTGACTTTTGCACAGTTGCCTTTGATTTAATAGTTTTTTTTTTTAATTTTGCTTTAAGGAAAAAATATTAATTTTAAAATTAATCCATAACAGATATGTAAAAGTTATTTATAAAACCTATATTTTAAATAATATGTGTTACGGAACTTACACATAAAAATCTTTCAATATAAACTGTCAATTGATTTTGCTTGTATTTCCCAAGCCATAAATAATATTTTATTAGTATTGTAACCGTCCGCAAAAAAACTATTAGACACAAGCAATATATTTGCAAATAAAAGATCCAAACATAACAAATATTTCTCCCCATAATCCGAATGTGCTCAATCAAATACCAAAAGCGGTTTCCAGCACAATAATGGAGATGTTAGTGTTAACAATTCCCTACAAATCACCCTACACAGTTAGACCCTTACATAACATAATACATAAGAACCATGAAGACTTTATGGGGCCCAGATTAACACGTATGTTTAATAAATAGCCGGATTTGGCAGCTGCGCTAGAGTGGAGAAGGGTAGTTAACCCCCATAGTTGGCCAAACCGAGAAGTTTCGTTTTTATGCCATATTTTAAAGGCGTTATTTAGTATGGGCGATTGTAGGGCCTATTGTTGTGACACAATACCGCAAACATTTGTAATAATATCGATGTGCTTTTGAGGTTTCTGCAAAAATAAAGCGTGATCAGCCCGGTCGATATTGGTAGGCTGGTTTGTCTTTATGAGACAGAATCAGTACAGCTGAAATACAAGTTAACAAACAATAAACTTTAATGAATAGCACCAGATATAAGGTAAAGACATATTAGGTTTGTTCCAACAAGCATCCGGTATCGTTTGGAAATCGTTTTTGAACTGTTTTTTGGTGCTCTTCGACGCATGCGCGGACTTAAAATAGTTTCGTGACGGTACGAAAAGTAACAAACGTTGGATCGTTTTGCGAATCGTTTTCGGGACTGTCAAAATAAATCAAAAGTTTTTGAATTTTTTGTTTTGAAAATATAACCCTACTTTTCTACTTATTATTTTTGTGATCAAAGTTAGCAAATATCACTCATAATATCGTCACTCATCTTTAAAGAAAATTAAATTTAATGATGTGCTTAGGAGGTGTAAAAATTAATGCTTTTGAATAATTAAACAAGCGAGGAAATAGGAAATGCTAGAGCACGTGGCACGCTATTCGCTAAATAAAGTTAGGATTATGCAGCAAAAATAAATTAAGTTAAAATAAGTTAAAGTCACACAAGAAAAGATAAACATTATGTGATCAAATGGTTTTAATTAAACACATAAATTAAAAATTAAGTTAAGTTAAAAAAATAACCAACTTTTAACTTCCTTAACTTATTTTAATTTTTTAACCTTATCATAAAATGAAATAAACGTTTCCTTTTTAAAATAATTGAACTCCCACACAATAACATATCATAAAATAGGCTTACAGAAATTTGTCTTTCCCATGCGTTATAAAAAAAATGTAACAAAATTATATATTTTTTAGACAAATATTTATTTAAGAAGTTAACAAATTACCGGACAGTTGCCATAGAGTGCACCAATAAAATAGAAATCACGAAAACCCTATAAACAGTGATTTGCCCTACGTATGCTAAATTTTATTGTTATTTTTAAACTGATTGGCATGTTTTCACACAAATGTCTTAATTTATATTAACTTAAGATTTAACTTAACTTAACTTTTCTGCATAATCCTACCTTAACAGTAAACACATGAAGATGAAATATGAAACAATTAACATGAAACAGCTGTTAAAAATCAAAAATCCAGTGCCAAGATGCTCAATGCGCAAGTCACCCAAACAGTTTTTAATTTAGGCCATGTATCGGAATTACCGTTCTGAAACCGTAACATAAAGTTTTGTTGGTATACAAACAGGATCGTCCGATAACCGTCACGTCTCTGTTGGAACGCACTTTAATCACTGCGCATGAGCGTGATCGTTCGGTGACGGTTTTTCGTCGTGCTGGAACAATCCTATTGTAAATGAAAATATTTGTTCGTATTTTTAAAAATATTTTAAAAGCATTATTCTTGATTTTTTTATTGCATTTAAATGTACAATAGGTTTGATAGCTTTTTAAATTTCTAAAATCGGAATTATCTTAATTCATTTTAAAGGCTTATGCTCTAATGTATTTTTTGGAGTATGCCATTTTAATGCATATTGATGTACACAATACAGAAAATATTTGTATGATATCCACAAAGCTCCTGCAAATATAAGACATGATTTATCGCAGCGTAATTTTTTGCCGGTTTGTATGTTTAAGACAAGATAAGTACAACTAAAATAGTAGTATTGTAATCTGAACATTCTCAGATAACTGTATGCATGCAGTTACGCACCGTCTGGCACTATAACCCAGATGACTGGGATGGTCTGAGAGATTTCCTTACCACTTACCATTGGGATCCTACCCGCTTTTCTTCACAATCTTTCCGAAATTTGTAAACAACTTACTTAAACAATTCAACCTGGCATTGAGACCTATTTTCCTTAATATTTTAAGAGAGGTATGCTTCTCATGCCACAAAGAATTCCAAACCTTCAAGCCATAAAACTTGCTCTTCCAAATCCTGTGATAAAGCCAGACATTTAAAAATCCAAGCTCACAAAAATTTCTCAAATATTCTAGTCCTAAAAATCGACAAGCTAGCATCAAAGCAAGAAACCAATACAATTAAACTATTAAAGAGGCCAAAGACCATTTTAACAATCGCATAAAAAATAAAATCTCTCTTGCCAAATGGTAGTAAATCCTTCTGGTCCTTTTTCAAAAATATCCGTCAAAACCAAAACTTTTGTACCAGTTATTTTTCACTTAAATTTTTAAAAATGAAATTATTTCTATTAACTGCTTAAGAAAACGCCGAACTATGTGCTAAGAAAATTGTTGCCAATTTTACCCTTGATTCTTTCGTTAATCTTTCTCCTTTTTAACAGCTGCCTCTGTTTCTTATAAATTGTCCGATATCATTTTTAAGGTCAGGCAGATCAAGCGTAGTCTATCTTTCCTTATAACCAATAAATCGTCTGGGCCGGAGGGCATAGCAGCAATAGTCTTAAAAAATATGCTTCTGAGCTTACACCAATCCTAACTATACCTTTTTTTTTCGAATTTCTTATGATACGGGAATTTTTCCGGAAACCTGGAAAGCTGCACATGTGCAACATATCCACGAGAAAGAATCTTAAACTCTTTCTTTTAACTACATATTTATATCTCTTCCCCTTGAGTTTCTTGATAAATCCCAGATCGTCGCTTTTGACTTAACCACAGATTTTCACCAGGTGGCATGCGCTTCTTAACAAAATTCCCTTCTCCGGTCTTCCATGTAAACTTGGTGGGCTTGGTACTAGCGCAAACTCTTTTCTTATATTATATTTATTTGTGTTTTTAATTAAATTAATTCTAGACTAGTAAGTTGATTGGTTGGTTTGTATTAATTTACGACACATGAACCCCTAAGGATTTTTTAGTGTCCATCAAGTTGGATATTAATTCTCTGGAGGTTGTGTTTAATGTTTAAAATTAAAGGGTGAGAGGGATTATAAGCCTTCAGTGAGAGAACAGAGTTAAGTGAGTCTGTAACTATAGCCCAGAGATTTTTGTTGGTTCGTTTTATATGTTCGGTAGCTTTGTAAATAGCGAAGAGTTCGGTTGTGAGAATACTACATGAGGTGTGTAAGGAGTAGGAGTATTCATGCGTGGAGGATTCGAATGCTGCTCCAGCTCTTGTGTCAGATTTAGATCCATCAGTGTAGATCAGTTCGTAATTGCTATATCTGGATTGAATATGTTCCATAAAGTGGATTTTGAGAAAATTATTACTATGGGTCTCCTTGGGAAAAAGTAAGTTGACTTAAACTTTTTGGCCCCCTCTAATTTTCTTTCTGCCGTCGGACCTGTGTGAAATTTATATTTTTTTTTGAGTATTTATTATTCTACAATATGTACATTTATTCTTCGCACCATTGATTTCTGAAAAAAACTCTTATATTGGATCCATCATTTTGTTTTTTGAAAAAAATGATATCAAATTTGAAATCAAGGACCTCAAAAACCTTAACTTAACACAGTTTATAAACCATTTGGACAAATTTAAATAGTTTTTTTTTAATTTTTGGCTCGCCATATTGGATCCGCCATTTTGTTTTTTAAAAAATATATTATCAAATTCGAAATCACGGACGTCAAAAACCTTACTGTACCCATTTTCCAATTTATTTTGATAAATTAAAAGAGTTTTGTTAAACTTTTGGTTCGCCATATGGAATCCGCCATATTGGTTTTAAAAAAATATTATTAAATTCGAAATAAGGAACCTCAAAAAACCTTTATGTACTCATTTTCTAAACCATTTTCAAAGTTGTTCGATTTTTGGCCACGAAATCTTGATTTGGCATCACTGTGCACCCCCTATTTTTCTCTGGAAGTAAACTTGCTTCTTTCTGCTCTTTCAGCAGCTTCTTTGTGTTCTAGTGGAGTACCATTGTTAAAATAATCTTTACTATCACCATTTGACAACATTTTAGCTTTTTTTAACACAGATTAAAAAGTTCAAACGAGAAATTCAAAATTGTTTAAAGGTATGTGTCATTGCCATGGTCCTATCACCAGTACATGTTTTTATGGCGCAACCAGCATATTTTTGAATGGTGTCAAAACAATAAAAAACATATTTTGGCATTTTTACTACATTTGACGAAATGAAATATGTAATTTTATAATAACGTTGGTTGTGGTTGTAAACAAAATGGTATGCAAACCTTAGAGGGAAGTTTTCATAAGTGTCTCGACATTAAAAAACTAACCACAACTAACTAATTTATCGACAGTAATGAAACACTTTCCTCATCGGTATGTAATATAGTATTTCCATTCCGTTAGGCCAACCATAAACTTTTTTAAAAATATCTTTCCTTTTCAGCTTATCTTGATTTAAAAATGGTTTCAACATGAAACGATATACATTTTGCTTTTTTTATTTGATCAGGCTTCTTTAGCTAAAATGATAGAAAGTGCATTATTATGTTTGACTAAAATGTTAGTATATTTGTGGTATTTAAAGTGAGAAAAGTTTTTTTATAATTAAATAAATAGGCATGAGTGTCTGTTAAAGGGTGTGTAAAGGTTTTTTCTAGTTTTCGTTCTCATTACAAAAATAAAGAAATTATTAATCAATTACACAATTATAAATGGAAAAAATATTTATTTACCATTTTTCGTTTAGTTATATGTTTTTAAATGTCTAAACTTTTTTGGATATAACAATACACCTAGAAAAAATATAAGGGCCAAAAATAATAATACATAGAACTTGAATGTACTGTAATCTAATACACTGCAGCTAATTCCTAAAACAGCCCTTGCCGAATTCTACAGGCATTAGGGAAACCCTTTAAGATTTTAGCAACCGTCAAATTATGTGGGTTACCTCGTATTTCTGTCACGTCAAGTGTTTTCTTCATCAAATGAACATCTGACAGCCGCGCTTCTTTGTATTCCACCGCTTTCTAAAGACGTTTTAACCTACACATTTAATATTGATTGAGCCGGCGGCATTACCTATCGGAGATTTAAGCCATCCTGCGTGTTTATCAGATCTTTAGCTATATCAAAGTAAAGTTATTACATTGCAACGTATGTTATTGTTGTGATGCCATCCTTAAACACTTGCTATCAAGAATTGTATGTGCTGATCTTTATAAAAACTACTTATATAGAGAAATCACTTTGGCCGACAATCTTAAAAGCTCTTTTGTTTAAATTTATTAATCCGTGTCGTTTTGAAATAGGGCTTTGTTTTTTGTACAAGGTAATTCAAATCAAACCCTAACCATTACTATCTCGGAAACTATAGAAGATATAAAGATAATTATTTCACCACAATATGCCGTTTGGGAGTTTTTAAAACTTTCTAAGTATATTTAATTTTATTATATATTTCTAAGTATTTCTGGAGATATCCGAGAAAAATCGAAATTGTGGAAAATAGTTTAAATTTTTTCCCAGTTTTATTTTAAAGCGGATTTTAAAACAGAATATAAATTTACATTACTACCTTTTTCGCGCTTCTTGCCAGTGCTTCTGGATTTCACATCTGACGTTTCGTCACGTGGTCAGCATCATCAACTTAATTTTTTATTATGGGCGCCATACTGAATTTTCTCATGTGTAAATAGGGTTTTTTATTTTGACTTGTATAATTAGTTATACTGCAGTGGCGGCTAGCCCATAAGGGGGAAGGGGTTGTAGCCTCCCAAAACCAAATGTAAATAATTAATTAATCGAAATGATATTATGTATTAAATTAATCGATCCAAAAAGTTAATCTTGCATGTTAGAAAAGCGTAAACTATATACATACATACAAATACACAAACACACGGACGTAGCTATAGCTTTGACAAGGGAGGGGTCCCTAAAGAGGAAATTGATGCTCTACTAGTCTACTAGAAATAAAGCAGGCTTCCAAGGCTAGTAGGATACTCAATTTTAATCCATTCCTAGATGCTGATGGGATTCTTCGTGTCGGAAGGCTGCAAAATGCACTGTCATTTAACTCAAACACCTGCGATTTTGCATTCTCATAGTTCCTTAACAAATTGTTTATTAATGATGCTCATTGAAAACCCTACATGGGAAACCAGCTAACATTCATACATTCGGCAAATGTCTGGATCGTCAATGGAAAAGAACAGTCAAAACTAACATTGAAAATACATAAAGTGTATTCGCTTCAAGGCCCAGACAGCCGAGCAATTAATGGGACAACTTCCGACAGCACGAGTTACACCATCACAACCATTTTCCCACTCTGGAGTTGACTACGCTGGACCATTACAAATCAAGATGTCCAAGGGCAGAGGCAATAAAAGTTACGAAGTTCCACATTGTCTTTTGACAAAAGTTCATTGGGCTTTGGTCTCTCTTTCTTAGAAAAAAAAACTCAAAAGAGATACCTGATTTGTTCGTTTTATACTTTTTAAAAGCAACACTTCTTTCTGTATTATAACAATTGCGCAACGCGAAGACAAAATAGACTAGACTAGCTTGGTTTGGTGCACGCCGCAAAAGCGCGGGCGGCGGCGGTAGTGCCTATTCCCCCGCTTCCCGCACTGCGGCGGACTTAGCAACTATCGTTTTCTATAATCGGCGCGGTGCATATAATTTTTTTCTGTTGGACAAGTAAAATGGATATGAATGGGGGGGGTCCGGACCCCTAACCCCCCTTATATACGTCGGTACACAAACATACCAACATACAAACAAACATACGAACATACGAATATACAAACATACGAACATACGAACATACAAGCATACCAAAATACGAATGTATAAACATATGAATATACGAACATATAAACATACGAACATACAAACAAACATACAGCCATAAAATGTTGTGTATTTGTTTGGAAGTCCTAATTAATTATGATGTGTAAATATTTGGCAATTACATACATATGCGTCAAACTAATAACCTTCTTTTTTCAAGTCGCTTAAGAACAGAAAAATAACTGAACGTAGGATTTAATATTATATACAGGGTGATTTAGATTTATTTTTAAAAATACAAGACATACATAATGATATAGAACTATATTTTATTTAAAATAAATACTGCAGTTATGACAAAATAAAATAAACAAAAAACAAATAAAAAAAGTATTTTTTTTTTAATTTTCCCCAATAGTAATCAGAGATCAAAATCTGACAGTCATGTAGCTCTGTACTCAGGAAGTAGTTTATCTACTATCAAAGAATCTTCTACTTGGTGCAAGGCCTAAAATTATAATAAAACAAATTAAATCTTTGTTTAAAAAAGCCATACCAATACTTGTTTCAGAGTTTGCGATGATTTTTAGTTTTTTTTTCTAACAGCAATTATTTTAAATAGGTTCTATAGATTCATGTTTCGACATGCCCACCTTTATCACCATTATCTAGTAAAGTTTTTACGGAAAATTTTTAATCCAATTTTGTACAAAATTATCATCATAAACCTTTAGTTTGGTGGAGGTATACAGATGTAATTTTTTTATCAACATGACGAACATTGTCTAAATATTTTTTTTAACACCCATTAATACACACGTACCCACTATTTGTTTCACCTTAGAAAAAGAACAAAACTCACAACTTTCTTTTATTGATATTCTAACAAAAAAAAATGTAAATAATTTTTAAACTAAAATTTACAGAAACCAACACATACAAATAGATACTAAAATTTTAACTTTAATCACCCAATAACGGTAAAAAAAGAAGGTGCAAAAAGTCTTTTTGATAGAATTAAAATAATTTGTTCTGATCAAAACAAAGAAAACAAAAAATAATTTTTAAAAGATATTTTACTTCAAAATAACTATCCTTTTAATATTATAAACAAATGCTTTATAAAATTTGAAGAACCAAATCTAAGACAAAATTAAAATAGACCCATTACAAATCTATTTTTACCATATATTCCTGGCTTATCAAATAAAATTCAATGAATAATAAATTTAATATGCTTACTATACAGACAGGGGCACCCTACTAGGAATATAGCAATGGACCGGACGAATTTGCAATCGTCCGCTATTTGTGTATGCATTCTTTTTTCTTTAGTAAGAAACAACAAAGTAACACAATTTTCAGTTTGTTGGGAATTATAAATGTATAAAAATTATTTCGCCTGGCGAATTTAAGGTAAGAACACGTGTGTTTTTAAAAAAGCCTTAACATTTAAAACCTAAAATGGATATTTATCAAATTGAGGAAAAAGTTAAAATTGTTCAGTGGTATTATGGGGGTAATTCTTTACAGCGGGTAAAAAATATATTTGCTGAGAATTATCCTAATAGGCCACACCCTGCAATTACCACTATTTCAAGAATTATAAATAATTTCCAAAAATACGGGTGCGTTTCTCCCAGAAACCATAAAATTCAAAACGTCCAAGAAGTTAATGAGGAACGGGAAGGGAAAGAAATTAATTTGTTGGCATTAATTAATAAAAATCCAAATTTGTCAACACGTGCCCTTGCGGATGAGGTTGATTTAAGTACAAGAACGGTGAGGACAATATTAAAAAAAATAAGTATCGTTCATACAAAGTTCAAAAAACCCAAGAAATTTATCCTGAGGACAATATCAGGAGAATGGAGTTTCGTAAAAATATGATGAATAAGGCAAATGAAAATGAACATTTTATTCGAAACATTGTCTTTACTGATGAGTCCACATTTCCATTTCATGGTAGGCATAATCCCACTCACACCCGTTATTGGTCTCAGGAAAATTTACATAGGTATTTTGAACTTAGAACTCAGCGTCCTGAAAAGGTAAATGTCTGGAGCTGTATCTATGGGGAACATAGATGGTCAAAAATATTTGGATCTTTTGCAACAGCAAATAGTTCCAGAAATTAGACGATTAGCAGGTCATTTAATGAAGTGTGGTTTCAACAAGATGGCTGTCCAGCCCATAATACACGTTTGGTTTTGGATTATTTAAATAATACTTTTCCAAACCGTCTTATTGCTGGATTGAGAGCTACAATACCGTGGCCCGCTCGCTCTCCTGATCTGACTCCTAACGATTATTTTCCTTGGGGTTATGCAAAATCCAAAATTTATGGTTTTCGGGATGATCGCGCTATGAATCTTGATGAATTGCGTGTAAAAATTCAACAATTACACCTGTGATGTTAAACAATGTTCGAAGAAGTTTCTTTGATCGCTTAGGACATTGTTTAGCGGAAGGCGGTGTATTGTTTGAATACTTGCTTCATTAATTAAGTTATTTAGATTTTTTTTTTTGTTTTTACTTAATTTTTTTTGTGTAGAATTATTTTTTTAGTTTGTAGTTGCGTAGTAGTTAGAATAACATGTTTTCTTTCCTTAGAATCGAAACAATAATTTTATTATTGTTTTGATTCAAAAAAAAACTCTGATAAGCAATTGCGAATTTTATCTCCTACATGCGTAAATAATTATGAAAAACATGAAATACGGCAGTACATCCCAACCGTCCGTGGTTACAAAGTAACTGAGGATTGAACGAAAGCGCTCCGGTTGGTCGCGCGAACCTCGGCTGCAGTGCTTAGAAGGTAATCGCAAATTCGTCCGGTCCATTGCTATATACCTAGTAGGGTGCCCCTGTCTGTATTTAAAACACAGAACACTATAAGATCTCAAGTAATAAAAACAAAACCATACAATATAAACGAAAACACAAAAAATGATATTTATAAGATCCCTTGTAAATGTAATAAATTTTATATAGGTAAAACTTCCAGACCATTAGCCAAGTGCATAAAAGAACATAGGATATACATTAAAAACACAGAATTCCACAAATCAAAAATCTCTGAACACGCATTTGATACCACATAATAAACTGGAATGTTTTTAGTATTTTAGCAAAGGAAACTTGTTCAAAAAAAACGTAAAATAAAGGAGGATGCATTTATATTATTAAATAATGATAAATGTATAGCATCAATTTCCGTTAATTAAAATAATACATGGTTACCTATGCTTGACGCCAAAGTAAATTCAGGCAAACTTAAAATTAATAAACACACAACACACCATATATTTATAATTTGTAAAAAGACTAACTTTTAAGAAATTATAAATATACCAGTCAAATAAAGTAATATGCCATCTATGACAAAACGCCATACAAATTAAAAGCATTAAGAATTTCCTAACTTTTGATTCTAAGATTTGTTAAAATTTAGTTTAACTTTCTTTTTTGTTTTTTATCTTAAAAACGGTGGTCCATTTCCACCGAAACGTAGATTAATGTTCTTAATTTTTTTGTGTTTTTAGAAGGTTTTTCTTCTTTTTTGCTGCAGGCGATCTGCAAGTTCATAGGGGCCAATAGGGCTGAGCAGGCTCAGTTCGTTATACCTCGGGACCTGTACCGAAGTGGTCCCATTTTCCAAAAAGTAGTAAGGCAAGTATCCCAAAAAAAAACGTATTTTTAATTTTAAATAATTTTTATAATTGCTCAAAATAGACCTTTATTTAATTTAGTTTTGATTAATTTTCCATTTGACAAATTAATACTATTTAATTAGTTACTAATTCAAAAAATGTATAATATGTGTATCTTTATTAGTACTAACAATTTTAAAGTTCAGTCTCGTGCCGGGTTCAAGTGGTAATGTGCAGCTGCTTTTATGTTGTAATAAGTAAAGTAAAAGAAATTAAATTTTTATTAGTGGACCTTCCGTTTCATAAAGACAATAGTTTCTAGACAGTGAAATATAGGGTGAATCAAAAATATAACTATTAAAAATAAAATTCATCTACTGAAAACAAGAGCAGCGTTTACTGAATGAAAATTAAAAGATTATTTAAATAAAATTGCTGACCCTAAGATCAAAAATGACTTAATTTGTCTTGAATATTCGCCAAGATCCGTAATGTCAAAATAACGATAGTAAATCAAAACAATGAACCAATTTTCTTTTTACATTGTATGACCTTTATGCTATTTATGGCCTTATCCAAAAAAATTGTAGAGATAAACAAGTAACTATCATTAATATTATATGCTTACTTATTTAAAACTTAGGGAAGATAACCAGAGGCTTATTATTAGCAAAAAAAAAATTAATTACATTTTTTAGATAGTTTAAGGAAGACTATGGCGGATTCAGAGAGGGGCGAATGGGCCGATCGCCCTCCCCGTCAGCCAAAAAAAAGGGAAAAAAACGAGTTAAAAACTTAAGAACCTAACTGTTGTTGCGGTACTTAGTTAATTATTAATTAAAAACTTTTCATGTTGCCTACTGCATTTGGATAGGGATTGGTTATTTGTAAAAAATAATGTGGTCGCTATAATACGTAGGCCTACTAGTCTAGGAAATAAAGCTGAAAAATATGCAAAACCTGGCATTTTTTTAAAAATGCATGGATTTGCATGAAAATTTGTAATTAAGCTTAACTAACCGTTTTCTTCAAAATTTATATTATGCCGATGGGCTCTGTTTATTTTTTAGGTGTGAAAACTCCCCTTTATTGCTAAAACCTATTAAACTATACATTAAAGCTTAAGTTGAGTAAAATTTGACTCAAATAGGTAAAAAAGTAGTATTTTGTTTCTCTAAAACATTATTTGAAATACTTCAGCCCTTAAAAATCAACCCTTATTATGTTTTAATTTTAAAAAATATTTACCTTAAAAAATTAATATATTATCACACTGTTTGCACGAAAATTTGGGATTCTCTCTTCAAAATCTCTCCTATGATAAAAGTACCTTTTTATTTTTTTTAGGGGTAAAAACTACCTCTTCTTGCAAAAACCTTCAAAACTCATATTAAAGCTTAAGTCACATAAAATTAGGCTTAAATATGAAAAAAAAATTAATTCTTTGAAACATTATTTAATATACTTCAACCTCTAAAAATCAACCCTTATTTTAATAAAAAACAATTATTTACCCTAAAAAAACTAACAAATTGTCACAGAGTTCTAATTAAAACATATGACTGCTCAAAAGTATTACTAATTTAATTTTGTATTTTTTTTTAATCCTCAAAAATCTACCCCTTACAATATTACAATGCAAAAATAGTACAAAACCGCGGATTTTTTAATAAATGCATCGAAAGCATAAAAAGTTAAAATTAATTACGCCGATGAGCGCTTTTTTTAGGTGAAAACTACCCCTTATTACTAAAACCTTCAAAACTAACTTCACTTTCATATTAAAGCTTAACATCAAGTAAAACTTGGCTCAAATAAGTTAAATAATAAATGTTTAATCTTTGAAATATTAGTTATTAAAGTAATTCAACTCTGAAAACTAACCTCTATAGGTATATCTATACCATCTATATTTAAAATTCCCCAAAAAATTGGTTTTTAAGCATAACTTCTTCAGTGTTTGTGATAAAAAGTTCTTTAAAAAAATTTTTTGTTGATTTTTTTAAGAGCTATAAGGTCCTTTATATTAAAACTGTTTAAAACCCTTACTTTTTTAAAGGGGTATATCTCATTTAATTTCCGTCATATAGTAATTTAAAAAAAGCGAAATATTTGTAATTTAAAGAGCTAGAATTTGATACCTTAGTATTCTTTACGTATCTCTCTTAGGTTTCGAGTTATCTTAAAGAAAGGTCATTTTTTATAGTAATTCTGAAATTTTATTTTCACTTGCAGCTGCATTTTCTTAAAATAAAGCAATTTAAATCAGTTAAAATTTAAGAATGTATTTTTGATACATAAATAAAGAGAATTGAAAAAGGGCTGCGACTAATTTTAATTAGGGTGGTAATTAGGGGGTTGTTTTTGAATATTTTTGCACTCAAAAAATTTTGGTCCAATCTTATTTTAATCATAACTCACTCAATTTTTATGATACATACCTTTAAAAAAAAATTGTTTTTGCAAATGCTTCAAAAAAGTTATTACTAGTTTTCCTCGAAAAATACGTAGATTTTGCGTTATTTGCATTTAAGACTCTAAAATTTTGTGTTTGATGAATAACAGCTAACATTTAACAAACCACAACTTGGTTTCTAGTGGTCCCACAGCAATTACAAGAAAATTATTTTATTCGTTTTTTTTAAAGCTACAATTTTGTTATTTACAGTTTTTGGTATAAAATGCACAGTTATCTAGTTATTTGCAAAAAACCGATTAAAAACGTTGATTTTATCGACGAAAAACTTACCTACTGTCAAAATTTCAAGTCATTCTATGCAATTTTGAAAACATTGCTGGGCAAAATGGTTCGTTTCCTGGGCTATACCGTAATTTGCCATTTACAAGTGAAGCTAGACGGGTGGCTAACCTGAACGGGGGATCCCCGGACCCCTGTTGTCAGACCTTTTCTACGTTGAGGGGTAATCCAATAAAAATACCCCTTAAACCCCCGGTTATTCTGCCTAAGACCGCCCCTCCCCCCCGTAAGGATTTTCTGAATCCGCCCTTGAAGGAAGATCATATAACTATAGGTAACTTATCCTTAAAAGGTTGTCTCAGGTGTAAATTGCTGATATTTCTACATTATACTACCTGCTGAAGTGTAAAAAAACCCAAACTCTTGTCCTCAGACTCAAACATCTCGGAAGTTCTTAAAGCCACGCTTGCACAGTTTTTTCTCTGAGGATTTATTCTGTGTGTGTACCTAGCATAAATTAAACTTTCATAGTAAAAAAATTGATTTTAAATTAATTTAGTATGTTTATCAGGCATTAAATTTTCAAAATTATTGGACTGTACAAACAATCGTATATTCGCATTACTTGGGTGTAATTACATTATTAATTCAAATAATTGGACAATGAGGAATCAGAATCAGAAGGGATCAGAAATCATCCGAAATATTGAATACTTATTATCTTACCCTAAAATTTAATTTTTTAACATGGTATATTTGTCAGAAGTAGTATTAATAAAAGCTGTTCAGCTGAAAGTGCTTGGTTTAAAATTTATTTTACAAAATAAAGGTAAATACTAAGATTTTTTGGTTTTTCTTTATTTTCTACACGTATCCTTAGCTACATTGCTCATGCTCTCATAAATTTAATATAAACAATATTAAATTACTTGCCTAGTTATAGTTGTTAAGTATTTGAAAAAAAAATCATACTTACTAGAAGTTGTTACTGTGAAATCTGCTTTTACGGAGAACCTTAATATGAAATTTCTTATAACCGGACAATGTTTCTAAAATCGTGTTCCATTGGATGCAAGAATAGAACAAAATTACCCCGAAAATATTTAAAACGGAACGGAAACAAAATATAAAATTACCAATTACACTGCAGTAGCGGATTTTGAATTAAAATCCTTTACTCTTCTAAAATAATGATTTCCTCATTTTGGACGAAGGATCTTTACTGAGAAGAAGTTTAATAAATAAAACCTAAAAATTATTAATAGGATAATGAACTTATGTAGGAGATTGATAAAAAGTTGTCTAGGGACCAGTAAAAAAAAGAACAATTATCTGCAGTGACCTTATGTCACAGTAAGGGATCCCTACAAGAGGAAATAGGTAACACAACTAGGGAACTTAAGCAGAATGGATACAGTAAGAGACTGGTAAGAGAAACAATCGAAAAATATCAAAATAAGACAAAAAAAACTTTAACTTGAACGAGACTCCACATGACCAAATATGTATGACAATTCCATACGTTAAAGGAACTTCGGAAAAGATCCGCAAAATCGCGAATAAGTATAATATTAAAACGGCATTTAAACCCCAAACTACTCAAAGAAGTATTGTTACTGAGACCAGACCAGACAACAATGTTTCAAATAATGACTGTATCTACCAAATGCCCTGTAAATGTGATGAGGTGTACATCAGGGAAACGAAAAGACCACTCGAAGTTAGAGTTAAAGGACACAAAAAACATACAGAACAAGGTGAAACGTCGAAGTCAGGGATTGCCGAACACGCATGATCAAACCAACTTGGTTTACAATGGTTGCAAGCAAAAACTATTCATAAAGAAACTCTCTGAAAGAAAAGACAATTTAAAAGAGCTGTAATAATTGTAAACTACCCAAATGTATTTAGCAAGCCTAGTATCGATATTCCGAATAGTAGGCAGCCGTTCCTGAACCGTGAAAAGTCGGACAAGTTTCGGTGAACAAGGAATAGTACATAAGTCGTGGCTTTTAACAATAGTTTTTAGTTATTACTTGAAAACGGTTGGAGATACGTAAATAACCGAAACGTTGTGTATGAAGTAATGAATAAAGACAATGGAAGTTCAAGATTTTAGTGTTATTGAAACTATAACATTGTCTAACACTTTCAAGGAAACGTTACAATTATCTGGTTATATTACAAATTTTTGTAGTAAGAATTTAGTAAAGTAAGTTTTATTTTCTAACAAAGCCACAGTATAACGTAACAGGTTAAATATAATGAATGTGTACACTCTGTAAAATATATATGTAGACATAACATGAAATACTACTGCAAGTACTTTACTCTGGTCAATTATTTAATTCACTGGATTAAATTGAACGGCATTTGGTGAGTTTTGTAATGGACCAAGCACGAGTTATAATAAATATTATGACCCTACTTCCTGTGCACCATCTACTAGACGTTAATTGGTTAAGTGAAGAAACAACATAAAAACAATACGAAAGTTAAAAGGCAAGATGATGGAAAAAATAAGGTCAAAGTTTATTGTAGTCAGCTTACGTGACGATATGTTGTATTTTTATTAAACTAATTATGTGGATCATTTTATTAAAGTTATTTCTAATTACATAAATGGTTAAATAACAATATATATTGTACTTGGGAACTAAAGGGCAGTAGCGGATTTACATTAGGGACAATCGGGGTTAATGCCCAGGGCGGCAAATTTATTGAGGCGGCGAAGTTGCTTTAAAAAGTGCAATTGTGTTAGAATCATCTTTATATACATTATGATAAATAAAATAACTTTTTTCATTATTAAGATTATATTTGGAATTATTATACATGTTGCATTTTATCAACAAAAAAGTTTTAGTGTTTCAAATTTTATAAATTAACAGCTTTGAGACACAGTAGTGTCTTGCGTCAAATGTGCGTTTAATATATGGGGCGTGAGACTACGTGTCTATATTTTTCTATCATATATGTCATCATAACCTCAGCTCATACTTATCATTATTACAGATCCATTGACGCTTGACACTGATTTTTATAATTTTCTTTTTCACATTTATGCATATAATACTAAAAATTATTTTGTTTTATTATTTACAAAATGTTTATTCAAAAAATTTTTGCTTGCGCCTGTTTTTGATTCTGCGAGAGAGAACTAATTTCGGTGGAATTTTTTATTTCGAAGTTGGTCTCACTGTAACGTAACATTGTTATTCTACTTACTAAGTAGTTAGATTAGTATAAACTTAGCACCCATAAGTCGATTACTATACTAAGTATGCTTAACTTTAGCACCCAGAAGTAGTTAGTGTCCTAACTTTTTACCCTAAATTGATAAAAAATTCAATTTGTAAATACAGATGCTTTAATAAAAATATTTTAAAAAAGAAAAAAACATGAGAGTTAGTCCAAAAAGTAATAGAAATAGTATAATAATGAAAAAAATTCAGGGTAAAAATTGTGCAAATACTGTGTTATAAAATAAGACAGTTTAAATTTTATTTTTCTTGACAAAACGAGACAAGAGACGAGACTCTTCCGTCTGGGCATCATGACTTAATAAACAAATTAGTTTACCAACATTTGTTATGCATAGCTATTAATTAAATTGCCTGAAGTATTGTTGTTTATAATAAATCTTTCTATTTCTTTAGCATAAAGAATTTTTTATGTTTTTTTTTGTACTGAATCTCCAAAAAAGCTTTTTATACTTAATACCTATTATTTTAAGATATGTCTATTATGCCCATGAGCAATATATCTTGCCTTTATTCACAGATATTATACGGAATAGGTAAAAATTTTGGAGACGATCGATTAACTTTGTTGTTCAATTTTTTTTTAACAGATATAATTATATAGCTAACAATAATGCATTTAATAATTGCAATGTCATCTTTTTATGACTTTCGGTTTAGCCGGAAATAATTCCATCCATTTGTTTTTAAATGCAACACCCTTTATGGTTTATTGTTATTGAGCACAGAATAAAAAATTACATTAATAAAAGTTATAATCAGGTTTTTCGTTTTATTCGGGAGGTAAGAAAAAATTTAAATAACATATATTTTTGGCAAATCTAATTACCTTTAAAAACACTGACATGTAAGTTGCTACGGTAAAACCTAATAAATAAATTATCTCATATGACGGGTCTTTAGTGGAATGGAATGAATAGGATCCTGGCCAATCCTTATATTGTAAACAGTCTGACGTTTTGGGATAAAGCTACATTTTTTCTTACTGACACAGTAATGAGACAACTGCCGTATTAAGTAAAGAGACAACTTATTCTGAATATACGAAAAACATACCCAATTCTCAAAAACCTTATTAATGAGCAGATATTGTGGGTAACCATATAATTGGACCAATTTAAATTTATATTTACATGCTGCATCCATAAGGAACTAATATTATGCCTTCTGTTGTAATCCTTTAACACCAGCTAAAAATATGTGGCTTAAGAGGTTCTAGTTAATGGCCTGCTTGTTCTTTCAACGTTTTCCCTCTAGATTTTTTTGTTTGGGTATATTTGAAATACAGAGCTTACAGCAACAACACATAACTGAAAAGATGCGTCAAAGATTGACCGCAAAAACAGCATATTTTTAGCCCATTTTCTCACCCTTGCCAGATACCTTACAAAAAACCCTAAAAATATTCTGCATATGTCAAATTGTCTGTTATGAAAAATCAAGATAAGCATATTTTTTGTTTTTTCGAAAAATCTCGAAAACCATCCCTAATTAGTGGTTGATATCGAGACGCAAAACTGAAATATAATATAAATAATATCAATGCGAATAAAAATAATTCTATTCTAATTGTATTTTTTCTACAAAATTGAATCTTAAAAGTGGAAAATAATTTATTTTCATATTCATGAAAGCGTAATATAGTTAAAAGTCCACTCTTAAACTGGCTAAGGGGGTTAAATCATCCACTTAATATGAAAAAAATCAAAAATTACTTAAAAAATCTGGAAAAAACTACTAGGATATTATAAATTATTATAAATTTTAATCGTTTACCTCTAACCAGTATCTATAGGATCTAGGAAACCACCCCTGTAAGGAGGGGGTGAACTACCACCGAACGTAATCACATACGAAAATATCATAGCAATATAAGAAAACTGTCGAATATTTATGTTTTTTATATCGCTATGATATTTTCGTATGTTATCGGGTTCTGGGGTAGTTTATTCCTTCGTTACAGGGGTGGTGTTCTTATAGACACTGGTGGGAAGTATACGATTCTAATTTCTAATAATTTAGAATATCCTAGTAGTTTTTCTGGATTTTTCAAGTAATTTTTGTTTGTGTCTTTTTATATTTCGGGGATGATTTCATCACCTATAAGGGTTGATTTTTATTAAAAAAAGTAAGATCTATTATAAATTATTCGACAGTTTTTTTTTATATCGCAATGATATTTTCGTATGTTGTAACGTTCGGGCATAGTTCACTCCTTCGTTACAGGGGTGGTTTTCTTATAGACACTGGTGGGAAGTATACGATTTGAATTTCTAATAATTTAGAATATCTTAGTAGTTTTTTCTGGATTTTTCAAGTAATTTTTGTTTGTTTTTTTTATATTTCGGGGATGATTTCATCACCTATAAGGGTTGATTTTTATTAAAAAAAGTAAGATCTATTATAAATTATTAATTATTCGACAGTTTTTTTATCTCGCTATGATATTTTCGTATGTTGCAAAGTTCGGGGATAGTTCACTCCTGCGTTACAGGGGTAGTTTTCTTAAGACACTGGTGGGAAGTACACGATTTGAATTTCTAATAATTAAAAATATCTTAGTAGTTTTTCTGGATTTTTCAAGTAATTTTTGTTTGTTTTTTTTATATTTCGGGGATGATTTCATCACCTATAAGGGTTGATTTTTATTAAAAAAAGTAAGATCTATTATAAATTATTAATTATTCGACAGTTTTTTTTATCTCGCTATGATATTTTCGTATGTTGCAAAGTTCGGGGATAGTTCACTCCTGCGTTACAGGGGTAGTTTTCTTAAGACACTGGTGGGAAGTACACGATTTGAATTTCTAATAATTAAAAATATCTTAGTAGTTTTTCTGGATTTTTCAAGTAATTTTTGTTTGTGTCTTTTTATATTTCGGGGATGATTTCATCACCTATAAGGGTTGATTTTTATTAAAAAAGGTAAGATCTATTATAAATTATTCGACAGTTTTTTTTTGTATCGCAATGATATTTTCGTATGTTGTAACTTTCGGGCATAGTTCACTCCTTCGTTACAGGGGTGGTTTTCTTATAGACACTGGTGGGAAGTACACGATTTGAATTTCTAATAATTAAGAATATCTTAGCAGGTTTTCCTAGATTTTTCAAGTATTTTTTGATTTTTTTTTCATATTTAGGGGATGATTTAACCCCCTTAGCGAGTTTAGGGGTGGATTTTCAACTATATTACGCCTTCATTAATATAAAAATAAATTATTTTTTATTATTTGTAAGATTTTATTTTATATTAAAAATACAATAAGAATTGCTTTTATTCTTATTGATATTATTCATATATTTCAGTTTTGCATCATCATATCAACCCGTAATAAGGGTGATTTTCGATATTTTTCTAAAACCCAAAAAATATGTTTATTTTGATTTTTCATTACCTATTATTTGACGTACGCAGAATATTTTTAGGATTTTTTTAAGGTCTCAAGCAAGGGTAAGAAAATAGTCAAACTTTGCGGCCACTCTTTCATCACAAGTTGTACTTGTGATGAAAGAGTTTACGATATTTCAACAACCGGACCATTTAGTCCAGTAAATGAAGTGACAAAGCTGTAAATAAATCTGTACAGTTTTCTCTTGTGTCGCAATTCTTAGGTCTTTGGGGGTGCTTTCGAGCGAAAAAAGGTTTATCAACATTAACAGGTGGGAAAGGGCTAAAAAAAGACCCCTTAAGGCCCGAAAAATGCGTTTCCCGCTAATATTTGCCAAAATATGCGAATTGGAGAATTATTGTTTAGATTGTTAGATCGCGTTGTAGTCTACAAAAATGGTCCCCATAATTTTTTCGAAAAATCGTTAGTTCTCGAGATAACGGGACCCAAAATTCCCCGCATTTCAGCTGCCGCTCTACCGCTAGAATGCCGATATCTTCATTCACTTATCAGCGGGCGGACGAATTATTCCATTACTCAGGCAATAACGTACATTTTTAAATCATTGAAAGTTCACCGGAATGGGAAAACCCGTATCTATCATTGCATATGAGTTTGGGTCGATTCTGATTTTTCTAGAATATTAAAAAAAGCAGTCAAATTTTTTTTCACAATGTTTTGAGAGTATCTCATTAATTTATTATAATTTTTTGAAAATGCTTTGTTATTAATATTTCTTTTTTACAATGAGACCTTAGCAAGTGTTTAATAATCCCAGAAAATTTTCTTTACCATCTTTCTTGCGTTTTGATAAAAAATTGTTTCGTCCATCTGCATTTTTAGCCGTTTAGCCACATCTATCCAGTGTGAAATGTTATGGATTTTTCGAAGGCTGTTTTTGCGAAAAAAATGGTAGGAATCATTTTTGTAGATTTTAAGCTGATATTCATTTTTTGTCCAAACAAGAATTCTTTAATTCGCATATTTTGGTAGATATTCGCGGAAAACTCATTTTTGGGACTTTGGAGGGCCATTTTCAGCGGGTTCCCACGTCGGAAATGTGATAAACTTTTTCTCACTCGAAAGCATCCTCATATACCTAAGAATTGCGCCACAAATGAAAACTGTACAGATTTATTTACAGCTTTGGGTACTTTTAGGTCTTCAGTTATTGGACTAATTATGAATTTGTAAATGAAGAATATTTGGAACATTTATTGTAGACTAAATTAAAACTGTTAGGTTCTTTAAAGGCAATGCGATTTGATAAAAGTATAATTTATGTTAATGTTTAATAATTTTTTGAATAAAAGAAATTCTTTAATTATAATTTTTGCTAATGTAGTGTTGCATTTAAAAACAAAAAGTTAAGATCATCTTTGATTTAACCGAAAGCCTAAAAATGACGACATTGCGAATAATAAATGCATATTTGTTTGCCTATTTACATACCGGTGTTAAAAAAAAAATTATAAACAACAGAGATAGTCGACCGTTCCGGTACTTTATACTCATGATGTATAATGAAAATAAGTTCTATAGATTCAATAGTAAATTTTAAAGTATTAGTTAAATTATATACCATTTTTTTGATAACGAATTAGTCTAGGAACGAAGAATATTTGTATGTTAAAAATAAAAACATTGTGTGCATATTTATTTATGGGTTTTATTATAATAGTGGGGCTGTTTTTTCTTTATACAAAAACCACAAACTAAACATATGCAACGACAGTTAAAAATAATGAACGGATGGCCGTAGGGTTTGTTTTTATATCCTAACAAGGTCCAAACTTGGACTCTCGCGTTGCGATTCTTCTGGGTGGATAAACATGCCGAACTGAAACTCCAAACTAGTCACATACGAGCCATTGGAAACAAATAAGCAACATAACACCAAACACGTGACTACACAATGAAACGGCGTCGGAAACAAGATCGACGTCCGTCGAGGTTCGTCATCCTTATTGTTGTTACACAGCAGGAAGCAAAATAAACGCACTTTAATGAGATGAGATAACTAAAGAGTTAGGGAATGGGGGTTTATTAAATTCTTTATTTTTTGTTTTTTAAGTGTGTGTGTACGCATTGGGTATTTTAATACATAAATATTAAACGCAACATTTGAATAACTAAACTTAATAAATGATTGGTTTTATTTTGAATAATAAAGGGATAAGAAATACTTTTTTTGCAATTGTTTATCTGGTACATAAAGTTAGGGCTAAATAAAGTAATCTGCATGTTTCTGCGTTAAATGCCTTTTTCTAATTTTAACAAAAAAAGTGACATTTCTCAAAACATGCCGCTTCGGCGTATTGAAACGTTTTACTTTTCAACACTAGTGTCAAAAAGTAAAACTTTTCAAAACTAGTTGCAAAAAGTTCATTCCATCACCAGTTGCACAAAGAAAATATGAACAAATATATAATAAAATACTCAATTTAATGAAAAAATCGTAAATTACAATATCAAGAGACTCAACAAATGTTTTAATTGTAAATGTTTTCAACACAATTAGTACAATTACTAAGAGGACAAAGTTTTATTGGTATTTGCTAGCTGAGAAATATTAGTTATTTCTACTTAACTGATCTCCCCAAAAATGTTTTCAGCTTTTCTTTGTTGTTTTCGATTTTCCAACATCCGTGTTGTTTTATTTTTAGAAGGTCACCACCAGAATCTGCCAATAGTGTAGGTGTAGAAGATGATCTGCGAAAGTAATGACCAGTTAATAAGTCTGAATTTAATAATTTTAGAAATTTTGCAATATATTTAGTTATTATACCGAACATATTTATTCCAATAGGCTGCGAATAACATTTTCCCTGAGCGTATTTAATAAAAAATCTATCATGCTTTTTGGTCGTAAACGCATATATTTCCTTACGATTTCTAAAATATCGAGCACCTCTATGTCTTTTTCTGTAATAGTAAATTCCCTTCATGTATTAGTTTTTGTAGTGGGAATCCTTATTTTAATATATGTTTCTTCATCCACTAGATTTTCTAAGCGTAGACTTTCGGCAAGCACCTGCTTCACGAATATAATCATTGCAACCTGAAAAATCTGAAGCTACTTAACTATTTTAAAGCAAAAATGTCAGGGAGTAGATAAGCTGGATACCTTTATTATTGTCATCGGCTTCCGTTAAGAATCTTGAAATATGTTCTTTGGTAAGTTCATAAGAATTTTCGGTTGATATCCCTTTGACTGCCGCTTCGGAAACGTCACAAGTCCAGTAATCTTCTTTATATCAATATTATTCTTTAGCGAAATTTCTGTTCTTAACATCCAATACAATGACCATATCGTAATGCTTTTCATATGCACTTTACTTTGGAAATAAGCAAACAAAACTTTTTCAATTATACGCTTAATATTCTCTTTTTCAAAGCCAATTATTGAATTTTTGATATGCCAAATCGTACTTTAATTTCGATTTTTCAGGAGTCAGACTCGACATTGCAATTTGAGCAGCTTCCTTCGCATCACTAGGAACATCAAAACTAGATTTTGACATTTTTGGCTTGAGAAATGTAAAAACTTTCTGGCACTACCTAAAGACGCCGCTATTAAACAACGCTTAGCAACCGAACTAAATTCAGGGTTCGAAAAAGTATAATATCTATTTTTTTGTAATAAAAAGAATTTCATTTAAAATTAGAAAAAATAATGTATGGAAAACGTTAAGAAAGTTTATTTTGTGTAACTCGTGCTATTTTGTGGGCTCTTGCTAAGCTCGGTTCGCAGAAATCACGCTCATTACTAAAAATGAAACTCTTCCTAACTGGTTGCATGAATAACTATTATAAAGATGCTGAAAATAACCATTTATTGATAAAATAAATAAGAAAATTATTTGCAAATTGTTCGATTTTATGATAATCTTCTTGGCCCTGAATTTATTATGAAAAAATAACAATAAACTGGAACCATTTAATATTGAATATTGGCTGAGCAATAATTTAATCTAAGAAGAAATATTTTTGATAATAATTTATAAGAAAAAATTTTCCCCAACAGATAATTTCACAATTTTTTTTTTTTACTTTTAGGTATTATTGTTGTAGGACAAAAAGATATAGCAATTAACATAGCCACTATACTTGATATGGGCAAAATTCTGTGAGAAAGAAAAAAGGAGTTATTAGAACAGGGGGTAAAAGTTGTGTGTTTATTTATTATTTGACGCTTACAAAATATTGAAAAAAAAAAAGAAATTTAGGATTTTTAAAAAACTGCTTCATGTATTAATGTTGTAATGTTTTTTTTTTAATCAGAAAAAACAATCATCTTTTTTACTAATAGTAAATCTAAATGCTTTTATACAGATTTTCTTGGTCATTTATGTAGGTTTTTCCCTCTATATTCTTTCTTGCTTAATAAATTGTGTTTTTATATTGTGACAATGTATACGGCATGTTTGCGGATATGATTTACAAAAGGAAAGGCAAAAATGAAAGATTAAAAAAAAAAATAGTTTTAGTAAAAGTGTGTGCTTGTTTGGAAAATAGGGTTAACAAAAAAAAACATTTTGGTGTACAGGGTAGACAAAAAATATAAAAATGTTATTTGCATAAGATTTAACGCACCTTATTTTGCAAGTTACAATAAGACAGCCTTAATAGAAGTTTTTATACTTAATAAGGTAAAACATGTTTTTTTGCTTAAATATCTATAATTTTTTGAGGAAAATAATAATTTTAAGAATAATTGTTGCTAATACAATTTTACATTTTACATAAAGAAGGTTCCTACACTTTTTTTCATACAATGTATTCTTTTAAAAATACAAATTAAATTTTACTCCAATGGAAGTGCCGCATTATCAGTACTTATATTAAAATTGGAGACTTTTAAATGTTTAAAAATTATATTACAAATATCACTACCAAAATTAGCCTAAAACTATCTATAAAAGAATTAACTGGTAATTATTTCAATATTGATTAAGGTAGGGTACTCTATCCAGAATTTCTTGCCACCAGCTTTCGATTAATTACTAAATACCATATTTTGAAACTGCACTAAAGCTGCAATGCAGTTGAAAAAATTTAGGAATTCGCTGTTTTGCCTTGGACAATCCTTTATTTGATATTTTTAGAATAATTACTATTATTTGACGTAGGGAGGCTAAGTAAGGAACAAAAATTTAATAACTATAAGTTTTATTAGTCATCTTTTTCTCTTTCACTTCCTTTTTTCTTATAATCTAAAATTTTGCTTAAGACTAACAAGGCACTACGTTATGCATAAAACTATTGAACTCCTTCTTCCTTTCCACTGTTTGTTTAATGGTATTATTTTATGGTTTAACGGTTTAGTTTACTGTTAATGGTTAACTTTTTTAGTTACCCATTTGTAAAGCTGCTGTTTCGGTTTTTTTTTAAATGTAATACGTAAAACCACCTAAGATTTTGTTTTATATTTTTTATTAAATGTATTTTTTTTTTTAGGTAAAACCTGGACGCAAATAAAATATTTTTATTTTAATTCTTTCGAGTTTTAGTAGAAACCAAAGTTAAATTCTTGCGCCTTTATGAATATGAGTTTTAAAGAAACTTTTAATCATTATAATGTAATATGCTTGACGTCGTAACACGTTTAGCCAGTGTGTTAACCCCACTTCTTTACCTATCTATTTTGCTCTCTTTTAATGCCTACCAACTTTTGATTTTCCCTTATTTTTATGCCGGTAACTGTTATTGCTGCTTTCCCTATATATTTAATTACTTTACATATTCGGTTCATCTGTGTAGGCGTCCTTATTGCCTTTACCCTTAATAAAACCCATTATTGAATCCCACGGCCTATTATTGTGTACAAATATTGACCTCTGACTGATATACACATTCTTATATTCTTTTATATCCAGTCACATATTAGTCTACCTACACTCAATTAATGTTTAAGTGGTCACTTTAAATACTTCAATTAAGCGTCTTTCATATGACGATGTTTTCGTTGTATTCGTTTAAATCTGGTTCAGACTGTTCAAACTAATTTTTGGTGTCATGTAGGTAGTAAAACTAATCCATATTTTTTTTTTAGTAGGCGCATTTACTGAAAATTGGGTGGGCATAAGAGGTTATCATCTTGTTATAGTTTTAATTATTATTATTACTATTTTAATTTTCTCTTTTTAACTGGTAAGTGCTAATGTTCTAGCCGATTCTTATAGAATAGATGTATAACGCAGGCCCATAAAAAAGTGATGTGTGCTGAGTGTCGGACAAGGATTTTCAAACAGCATAAAATGGAGAAAAGGCTTAATTTCAGATATTAATATATTTTGTTTTTAATTTAAAACGTCAATATCTTAAAAACTATAAAATATACAGGAAACTTTATATAACATTAACTATGTATTTTTACAAGTTAAGTTATATAACCTTTTTGTTTAAATGCAATTTTTCGAGTTATAAGTAAAAAACCGAATTTTCAGGATTTTTTCAAGGTTTACCCATAGAAAAAAATTGCAAATTATTATTTTTTTATTTTTGGATTTTTCTAAAATTTTTAAACATGCCATGGTAGCAGGTTTCTGCCGGTAAATGTACCGCGTCGGTTTTTTTTTGGGTTTTTCTCGATTTTTTGCTGTTTGACCTCCAATTTTGACTTCAGATTCGTGTTCAGCGGAAAAAATCCTAGTCCGACACCCAACCCACACCACTTTTTTTTGTGGGCCTGTGTAATTATTTCTTAGTTTGCACTTTTTCCGGACAGAAGTGCTCTTTTGGAAAGACAAAAAATGCAGAACAAAGTCATTTAATCCTGCTGGCGTTACCTTTGAAAATAACTTTAAATGGCATAAGCTAATTACATCCATAGCCTCAGCAGCTTCAAAGAAAACTTGGATTTCTCTTGCTAGTCAGAAAATATTTTGTCCTTCTATTATGTATCTCCAAATCAAAACCTCATTAGAATATTGGCATTCCTGATTCCATGCAAAGAAGAGGTGTTCTTCTTATTAATAATGCCGCCCTTACAGGAAAGCTTTTTTCTCTTGCTCACCGACGGGCTGTAGAGAATCTTTCGCTCTTTGATAGGTATTTTTACGGTTGGCCAGTGAGTTGGCCAGTGTACTCTCTTCTCTGGCAGCTCCCAACAGAGAAACGTAGTACTACTTTTATGCATCCTTTTACAGTCCAACTTAAAATATATAATAATAATAATAATAATAATAATAATAATAATAATAATAATAATAATAATAAATAATAATAATAGCTTAGGGACGATCTGATGGATGCATATGCATTCAGCGACCCCACCACTAGGGGCTACATGAGACGAATGCATGCCGCATGGTGTGCTAAACACCCTGAATTCAGTCATCTCTCTGAACAGCGTTTGAGAGACTATGTAGCTTACCTTAACCGCTCTGGTTATGTTAGAACTCCAAAACAACAGGAGCCAACTCAAGACCTGGAACCTATCCAGGAACCAGAACAGGACCAGCCTGCGGAGGATATGATAAACGAGATCGCTCCCGGGAACGCCGATAATGAATTAACAGAAAGACTTGTAAACATCAATATCAAGACCTACATAAAGCCTCAAAATATCGCACAAGCGGACAATGCACTTCGAGACAGACTTTCAGAACATGCAGATATATTGGCACTTAACAACGCTGTTTATGAGGCTGCGAAACAACTTATTCCTAACGACCGCGCAGACAACTTTCACCAAACTCTTCAAAAGACCGAACGCCGAATACAGCAAATAGCCAAGAAAATAGATTTGACGCGGCAAGAAGCATCACGTATACAAAGTGTATTAGAATATATATCATCCAACAGGCCTTTCACTGGAAAAATCAGGAAAATAGCTGTAAAGCTACGCCAAAAACACCATACACTTAACAGACGTGTGCTTCTCATCATCAAACAGCGTTGCCTAGACCGCATACGATCCTTGGGTGTTATAAACAACAGCTTAAAGAAAAAGGCTAGAGGGATAAGAGACACAAATAAATTCGTAACTAGGCCTTCTAGCTTTCTCGCAGACTCAACACCAACAATTGAAAATCCGCCATCAGCAAATGTCGTGGAACAGTTCTGGAAGGATGTTTATGAAGTCTCAAAGCCATTACAACGAGACACTCCAGCATTGACTAACTTTAGAGCCTATTGTGCGGACAAGCAGCTTGACCAGCATGAGAGTGCGCCGATCACGCCGGAGGAGGTGAAAAGTGCCCTAGATGGTGTAAAAAACTATTCTGCACCTGGTCCGGATGGTATCAACAACTACTGGTGGAAGAAATTCCCCAGTACACATCCACATTTAGCCAGAATCTTTGATTCTTGGCTCAACGGGGACACGCCAATTCCTGAGTGGTTTGTTGAAGGCCGAACCATATTGATACCAAAAAAGGGAGATTTAAAACTACCCAAAAACTATAGACCGATCACTTGCCTCAATACTTGCTACAAGGCTTTCACCAGAATTTTATACTCTAGAACATTGAGTGCAATTGATCCCATACTCTCTGATGTAGGGGAGCAGCGAGGAGGAAAAAGAGGAATCAATGGTTGCAAAGAAAATCTCCTTATCGATAGATGCATTACACAAGACTCAATCCAATACAAACGCAACCTTAATATGGCGTGGATTGACTACAAAAAAGCGTTTGACACAACATCTCACGAATTACTGTTGCATCTGCTTAAAGATCTTAAGGTTCCTCTTAACCTAATCCGATGCATTGAGCGACTGATGTCACTTTGGAAATCAAAGTTCTCTATAACATCTGAAGCACAAAAAGTTATTACCGAACCCATTACGTTTAAAAGGGGCGTATTTCAGGGTGACTCACTCAGTCCTTTGCTATTTTGTATTTCGCTGCTTCCCGTGTCCGTGTCTCTTCGAAAGACACGCGGATATTGCTGTGGACCACCTGGAAGACGTGAGCATAAGGTAACCCATCTGTTTTATATGGATGACCTAAAACTGTACGCAACTAGCGAGCGAGACCTACAACAGTCTCTTAAAGTGGTTCACGAATACACCAGAGATGTTGGAATGGAGTTCGGCCTCGACAAGTGTGCAAAACTTAAGCTAAATAAAGGACGGTTCGGAAACGATTTAGAAGCTGACCAGCTTGCCGATAGCGCGCTACTTCGCCCTCTACAAAACAACGAGAATTATCGATATTTAGGAATCGACCAAAACCGGACTCAAGATGTTAGAGCTGTGAAGACCGAGCTTAGAGGCAATTACAGGCGACGTTTACGGAGAATTTGGAAATCCGAATTATCCGGAATAAATAAGGTCCTTGCTACCAACATGCTAGCAGTGCCTGTATTGCTTTACTCTTTTGGAGTGGTTAAGTGGACGCGAGAGGAACTGCGCGAGCTGGACGTCAGCACACGAAAAATGATGCATCTTCACCGTAGCATCCACCCGCGCTCATCAACATCCCGTATTTACCTCCCACGCCACCAGGGAGGTCGTGGCCTTTAAGCTTAGAGTGTATGCACGATCGACTGGTTTTGAGTCTTGCTTGTCAAGTTGCCAATAGTACTGATCCGCTGATGCAACTAGTAAGAGCACACGAAACAGCTAATGTTGGAGCGTTTCTATTTAAGGCAGCGGAGCGAGCAGCGGAAAATTCGGTCTCAGATTTGCAACAGATCCAAACGACGACCAGTCACTTGTAAGGCTTGAGTCTAAAGCCGTAAGAACTGCAGTTAAAAGCGCAACACGGAGTATTTTACCGAAACATAGAAAGACTCAATCTATCTCGAAACCTCACGTTTGGGTTTTTGAAATCTGCTGAGCTCAAGTCTGAGACCGAGGGTTTCCTACTAGCATGCCAGGATGGGGTGATAAACACGTTGGTATACCGAAGCCAGTTTTCTAACATTCCTGATACTGCTTGTCGAGCTTGTCGACAGCAACCCGAAACACTAATGCACTTATTGTCAGCCTGTCCAGTGCATGCTGTAAGTGGTTACATCCACCGACATAACGATGCGCTTCGGGTACTTTATTATCACCTCAGACATTATTACGGCATTGACGAAACAGCAATTTTGCCATTTGCTCCCCGCGATATCGAGGCAGTAGTGGAAAATGACAACTGTCGCATATATTGGAATTATGCATTCCCAACTACGCATCAAATTCGCGCCAATAAACCTGATATCGTTCTCCTTGATAAAAGGAATAACTCTATGTATGTGATTGAGTTCTCCGCCCCAGCGGAAACTAACATCGATATAAAGGAACGGGAGAAACGAGCCAAATATCAGGATCTACTTGGCGAACTTCGGAGGCTCTATCCGGAGTATAACGTGCGATTGGTTGTCCTGATTGTCGGCGTTTTGGGGGCATAAAGGAAAATGTGTTGGGGGAGCTGAAGTGTATTCCCGCATGTCAACATTCACCCGAACAACTGGTGATGAAAATGCAGAAATCTGTTGTCCTTGGGTCCCTTCGTTTACTGAGGCAAATGAATTTGGCCGAAGATCACTGACCGAGCGGACGCGAGGAGTGGTCTTCGATACGGATGGCCTTCCGCATGACGCCCTATGGGGTCGGAGCCATGGGATACGTCATGTCGGATCTTTTAAAATAATAATAATAATAATAATAATAATAATATAATATAATAATAATAAGTTTATTTTTCCAAAAATTAATACAATTTATATATAAACATTTAAATAAATATTTTAAGCGCAGAAGCAACATTTGTTGCTTGTTAGCGCTGTTTTGTAATGTCCGGGTAGTGTCACTATTTGGGTAAAACTGTCACAATCGAGTTAAAAGTTACAAATCGAGTAATTTTGTTACAATCAGTATTTTGAGTCACAATATTATAATTTACTTTTATATTAATACATCTCAAATTTTAGGAAATTTTAGAAAAAAATTCGTATTTCATTTCTATTTACTTGTAAAATCCATTTTTTTAGTTCATTTTTAAATAATTTTGAAAACATCATTTCTTTAAGGTTATTTGGTAGCAAATTAAAAAATTTTGGAGCTAAGAAATGTATAGATTTGTGCCCAATTTCCTTACTGCTAATCGGAACCACCATACAATCTTTTTTATACCTAGTGTTTATTTCATGAGGAACACCTTGTAGTATAATTTTTTGCTTATGTACCAACAACAGAATATTAAAAAAATAAAGTTGTCTTGTATCAAAGACTTTCGCCTCAGAAAATAATTGATCACTAGAATATTTTTTGTTTTTATTAAAAATTATTTTAAGGATCCATTTTTGTGTTACTTCTAGTTTATTTAATTAACAATCCCTTACACTGCCCCAACCAGAAATGCCATAATTGAATTGTGATTGAACCAATGCGAAGTATATATCTTTAAGTTGTTTTGGTTTGAGATAATACTTTAAGTGGGAAAACCGAGTAATAAGATACCTGGTTTTTGAAAGTATATGGTTTATTTGTTTATCCCATCGAAGGTGCTGGTTCACAATTATTCCCAAGTATTTAATACTGTCAGTTTTCGAAATATATATGTTCTCTCCTACATTTAAAAAGCGAAATTCCGGTAAATTGTTAATATATGATGCAAAAGGCACAAATTTAGTTTTTGCTTTATTCAGTGTAAGTTTGTTGCATTGAAACCACTTAAAAATATCATTTAAGTCAGACTCCGCCCTGTTTTTGACATCAAGCCAGGAGTCTCCCGAGTAAAAAATGGCCGTGTCATCAGCAAAACTGATAACCGTACCCAGCAAATTTGTTTTTAAAAGATTGTTTAGGCATATTGTAAAGACAAGTGGACCAAGAACTGTCCCCTGCGGTACACCACAGGTGACAGCTCTCAGGTTACTCTCCACATCATCTATTTTTACGTACTGGTTTCTTTCACTCAGGTAACTCTTAAACAAATTAAGTACACTGCCTCTGATACCAATATGTTCAAGCTTTTGAATGAGCTTTTTATGGCAAACTGTATCAAAAGCCTTGGTCAAGTCAATAAAAACGCATAATGATGGTCTTTTTTTATCCAAGGTGTTATAGATTTCGTTTGTGAGACTGATTATTGCATCTTCGGTGGACCTTCCCGCTCTAAAGCCAAATTGTTTTGCAGAAATTAGTTTTTGTTTCTCTAAAAACGAAACAACTTTTTTTTTTATTATTTTTTCAAAAATTTTTGAAATATTGGAAATTAAAGATATTGGTCTATAATTTCCGATTTCAGTTTTACACCCACTTTTGAATAAAGGTTTGATTTCTCCTAACTTTAAAGCATTAGGAAAGTCACCGGTATGAAAACTAAAGTTAATTAAATATGTCAAAATAGGCGATATTTCGTTTGCAATTTCCTTAAGTGTTTCGCAGCGTATTTTATGTGGTCCAGGTGCTTTTTTTGTCTTTAATTCTTTTATTTTACCTCATGCTCTGTTGTTTCTTTCAAAAAATATAAACTTTTATCGGACCAGGTGATTTTTTCTGTAAAATTTTTTGGAGGTGTTATATCTTCTGCCAATTTTTGCCCAATTTCGCAAAAATAGTTATTAAAGTGATTTACGATTTCTGTGTTATTTGTGACAATTTGCGAGTTAGAAAGTTTAATTTTTTCAATTTTTGAGTTTTGTAAAGGTTTGTTACATATTTTGTTTACACATTTCCATAGTGCCTGGGATGTACCTTTATTTTTTAAAATTAAGTTTTGAGCATAATCTTTTTTATTTTTTGCAATTGTTTTTGACAGTTGATTTTTATATACTTTATATCGACTTTTTAATTGAGCATTTTGGGGATCTTTTAGGATTTGATTGTAAATGGAATTTTTTGTTTTAATTTTATTTAATAAACTTTTAGTAATCTATTTATTTTTCGCATTTTTTGTGTTTGTTTGTTTTATAGTTTTCGTGTTTTGGGAAATTTTTTGTTGCAAAATCTTTAAAAAATTTACAACTGACAGATTTAAATTTTCTGAGAAAAAAACAGATTCCCACGTCTCATTTTTTAAATCCAATCTTAACTTTTTATAATCTGTATATGATTTGGTACGTATACTTTTTGTTTCTTTCTGTTCTGTTGTGACGTTGTATGTGAGTATGATTGGATGGTGGTCCGTTATTTTATAGTTTATTATAAATGACTTAGAGTTTTTAAATGCATTTTTATCCCCTCCCTTTACATATATGTGGTCAAGACAAGTCTTTGTCAGGGGTCTTGTAAAATATTTATTTACGTATGATGTAAAACCATATGCCGACAAAAGCTTTTGTAATCATCTATGTATTGTATGTTCTCTTTGAGCAGGTCTAAATTAATGTCTCCGATAATAATATGTTTTTTTCTGGATTGATTTATTTTTAAATATTCTGAAAAAATTTCCAAAAAAACTTTTTCATTTATTGATGGTGAGCGATATATGCAGGTCAAAAGAAATTTGTCCTGATTTTTACCTATCAAAAGTTTACAAATACATTTCACATCTCCAATAAATTTAAACGCAAATTCCATGCTGATTGACTCCCTGACAAAAACCAATATTCCATCACACTTGTTAAAGCTCCCCTCATTATAAACGGCCGAATACCCAGGAATATTGTATATTTGTAGAAAAGGCTCTGAACTTCCCACTTTGCTCATTCCTTTATCTCTAGAGTATCTAGAGTTTAGACATTGGATTCTGTTATCCGCAGAAGGTTTTTCTTCTCCAAATCGCCAAGTATTTATGTCCCGAGTGAATAAACTTCCTCTTTCCACACTTAAGACACCCGTGGTACGATAGTATTTGGGTATTTAGCCTTTATTTACCACTAAAATTTATACGGGAGTCAAAATATCACGATTTTTGATTTTCTTTTTTTTTTTTCTGATTTTCATGGAATTTTCTATGTCCTGTCACAAGATGTTACACCCGGTACATATAATTAATGTTAAAACATTTGTGAGGTACATATTAGCAGAAATGTCTGGATTTATTAATTTTAGTAGGTGTCATAGGTTTTTATGAACAAAATAATAAATACTAACAATTTAAGTCAAATTTCCAAAAAAAAACAACCTTTCTCTCTTACTCGGAATTGAACCAGCCGGGGACATATATTTAGGTAGTACATAGTTACATATTTACAATAACGTACTACCGCGTTGCCTAAAAAGTGTTGTAAAATGCAATAACAGCATGTTTTAGTGCTTGAACTATGTTGATGGAACTGGGACAAAATGGATCAAACAGTCAAACATCGAAAAACCGGACACCCACTGTACCCTTATACTTAGGCATTAAGCCTTCTTCCAAAAAAATATTGAATCTATATAAAAAAGAAACTTCTCCAGGAAAAATCCTAAGGGATTATCCTAAGGTTATTCTACGAACTCTTGTATGCAGTCCAAGTACCGTGGATGGTGGGAATCTTAAATGAAGGGTAAAGATTTTTTGAAAAAAGAAACAAAAACGCTTGTAGTGAGTAAAATAAAAATATACTGATTAACAATAAGTATAAGTAAGAAATAACTTACAATTAATGCTCCTGGAAGCCAAGTTACCAAAACCATGTAAATATATACTTTTCTTGCCTTTTTTCAGCAAATCCATATATTAAATCATGCATAGCCAAAGGCAATTTAA
Source organism: Listronotus oregonensis (assembly GCA_019359885.1). Taxonomy (NCBI): domain Eukaryota; kingdom Metazoa; phylum Arthropoda; class Insecta; order Coleoptera; family Curculionidae; genus Listronotus; species Listronotus oregonensis. Next base: position 94,598 of record JAHBCN010002107.1, read on the forward strand.
GCCATGGAAAAAAGAGTAAATTAAGGTTTTTCAAGATTTTCTGCCTCTGTAGACAGCACTGACATTTTTGATAGCCGTTCTTGTCTCATAGGATTCCTTAAGATAGTTTTTAATGGGTTTTAATTCTGAAAAACTACTTTCTGCTGTTGTCAAAAATAAAAAAAATGCTATTATTACCTCCATAAAACTAGATGCACAGTAATTGAATTTTATCAATAATAATTCCTTGAAAATGGAATTTTTAAATTTCAGAATTAAGTATATGTTTAAAGCAATTAATTGCTCATACAGATGTTCATGACATATCCCCACTGTATTTAGCAGTCAGTTTTCCGGCTTTATTTTTTGTTATTTCATTTCAAAATGATAAGAGTTTGTTCCGTTGTAATACTTTGAATGTATTACTCAGGTTACAGAGGGTTTGAAATATTTCTGTAGTTTGAGATATTAATATATCTAAACAGCACTAACGGCGGTTTGCACCACTATGGTTTAAGCAGTTTTAAGCCCTTCTTAACCTAAGTTGCATTGAGACGGTGTCAAATATTATGACAATAGACAATACTCACATTCAAAACGTCCCTTAGTTAAGAAAACAGAAAACCACAACGGTGCAATTGGCCATAATACACATTGACTTTGAAGTACGATTCCGAGTCTAAAAATCTCTCATTTTCTGACGACTTATTCCCTTCGTTATCTTCGTTTTTTATTTTTAAAAAAAGTTGTTACCTCCCACCCTTCGGCTAGGTTTCTGGACTCGTTTAGCTAAATATGGAATGAATATTGATTTCTTATTTCGTTCAGTGTATTTTAAAATTCTATTTTTCTGTAAGTCATTATTTTCATGTTGTAAAGCATTAGAATGTGGGTTAATGATATCAAATAATAAAGAAAAAAGGCAACAAGCCCTATAAAATCGTAGTTCTCTAAAATATTAATTAGACTTTTACATTTGTTACGTTCGTCTTTTTTTAGTGGGGATTAAATTTATTTGGTAGAAAGTTTTCATTATTAATGAATATGAATATATTAATGACCCTCCAGGAAACTGGAATGAGATTATAGAAATAATTTTACGAATTTTTGCTTACACATGTCGGGGCCCCTGTAGCCCGGGAGCTCCGTATCATTAATACGGCGCACAGTGTTTCAGAATCCTAATATAACTGACCAAAAGTCAAAAAATGTCAGTTTAAATATTGGAATCAAAATACGTGTAAAAAACAGATATAGAGCTACCCAGAACAGAGGAAGTAAGAGAGAGGCGATCAAACTTGTAAATGGAGAATGGGGTTTATCCAAACATGAGCTATGTTTCTCCACCTTCTAGATATTGTAATTTTACATCAATCCCGAAAAGTACTTTAACAAGTGTGTGCGAATTTTCTTTTTCAATCCATGAGTCATGGCTTCTACTAGTAGTGGTAGTAAATGTTTTATTACCCTTAAAATCATAATTTAAAACAAATCCTTGAGACAGATATAATTTATAAAAAATTCCTTAGAATTTACGTAAACGTTTATATTCAGAAACACATATTTCTTTGGAAACGTGCTAGAGCGCCATCACCCTTTTAAACACATTTTCTAGCAATCTCCTTGAATAAGTTAGAATTGATTTCAGATCCATATGTAGCCATACCTTGAAGTAATAGGGTCTTTTTTTTCCGAAACTTCATATACCGTTTCATATATGGAATTGACTAAAACCAACCAAAACTAACCAGAACTAATCATAACTAACTATAACTAACCTTGTAACGAAACTTGTAAATTTTATTAATTCAAATTTATTTACATACACATTAAAGCGTGGCCGAAGGCAATAATTTTGGTTAGCTAGATTAGGATTCTGAAACACTGAGCGGCGGTAGCTACGCCTCTTTGGGTTTTCAAATATTTAATCCCTTTTCCTCGCATTCTTTTAACGATGCCAAGTACCAGAATATATAACACGGAATTAATAACCTGAGGTCTGCTTATTACATAACGGTCTTAACTCTTTTTTGGGAGAAAGTTCTCAATAATTAACATAAATGTTTGTATGAACCAAACATAAATCATTCATTGATGGTGCTAGTTAAGCACTTATTATTATTGTGTTTTTTTAGTTTTTTTTTTATTGTAAAATTTCTAATTAATACAGTCCAAAAAGTCACTTATAGTAAATCTTTTATAATTTTACCGAATTTTGGTGTTAAAAATGTTTAACCTAATTAATATGAGTTCGGAATCTCGTAAAAGCAATTTTTAATTAATAACTATCAAAACTACCTCGTCAAAAGAATTTTAATGAAGTACAATCTAAATTATAATATTAAATTGTATTATGTTTGATGGCATTTAAAAAGATAGCCCCTGTTGTTAGGAGATTATGTGTTGTGTCGTTTCAGGTGATATGATGACACGAAGCGCTATCTTACAAAAGTATAGCGTGGGTTGAATAGGTATAGAGGAAGCGGTGCAGTCAACTTTAATGAGGTGTCAGATTATAATATTTTCAGAACGGCTTTGAAAGATTTGAAATTGTTATGATGAGGCCATAGTCAACTGTCACATAAACCTATACACTGTGCACCTGTGGCCCACAAATAGGATCAAATTGAACTTAATCTCTTCAAATATTCTGATATAATCCTTCGATGAATAAAAATGTCATTTCAAAGGGTCAGTTTGAAGAAAACTTTTAATACTATATGGAATTTAATAGTATGGCTGGGAATAAATTTCGCCAGCGTTCACTCTACTCAGAATAATAAATATTCTTTAAATAAACTTATGCCTTGCACATAATTATTTTTATATACATCAGTATATCCGGCGATGGGGTAGACAAGGGCGCAATCGGACCAAACATTTCATTTTGGGAAGAAAAATCTATCTTTACAAAAAGTTTTGCTTGCCGAGAGAAAATGATTGTCAATGGAAGAAATAAAAAATTGTATACAGGATGTCCCAAAATTGTTTTAAAAGAAATATTTATATCATAGTACGAAACTGTGCCCCAAACATTTACTTTTTTGAAATACTGACGTCGGGTTGCTATTCTGAAGAAAGGATTAACATCATTCACAAATAAAACTATAATATATTGAATAACAAGGCTTTGATTGTTTGATTTTTTATTTATCCAATAAAAGTTAAAGTTTATTTAATTAATTATGTTTGGGACAATTGAGGAGAAATAATTGATGCTATTACAAGTAATATATTCAGACCATATCAAAATAGTATTAAGTTAAAATATCTTGTTATTATGTAAATCAGTCTTTCTCAAAGTGGGCAATAACGCCCCCTTGTGGGCGCTGGAGGCCTAGAGAGGGGCGGTAAGGGACTCAGAAAAAATTGGGGGGCGCTGATGTGATTTGGGGGGGCGATGGGTGATTTGTAACTTCAGCTACTTCATATTTTAGAATTCACTGAAATTAAAATCCTACACTACACAACATCTATTTATTAGTATAAATTAAAAATATATTAAATATTTAATATTTTTATCTCAAAATATTTAGTAATAGGTATCAAACACTGAAAGATATTCGTGTCTTCAAGTGTCGCAAGTGAGGTGCCCACCTCCGAAGACACGTGTTAAAAATATGTATATACATATACAGGGTGCCACAGATTCGAGTACATGCATGGGGATCTTGAAAACCGTAAGAGATACGAAGTCGGTTAAATTATGGCAAAGTTGCCTTACAACATGCCGATTAGAAAGTTGTAAAATTCCGAGTACATCCGGAGATATCCGGAAAAAAACGAAATTTGCTGATTTCGTTTTAATTTTTTTCTGACGTTATTTAAAGAGATGTGGAAAAACAAAAGACAGTTTCTCATGGCCACTTCTTAAGCTCTACAAAACAGCGTTGAGAGATTTTCCGTACGACGTTTCGTTTTCCTTAAACCATCATCAACTTTATTTTTTTAAATGCGGCACTCAATTGTTTAATGCATTTTTTTGAAGCAATTATAATCCCAATTACAATGATGTATAACACTTAATATTTTTTTGTTAAATAAACATATTTTCCATAAGAGACAATGAGTAAGACAAGGAACGCACATAACTTCTTATAGGGGCGTTCTCAACGCTGTTTTGTAGAGCTTAAGAAGTAGCCTTGAGAAAGTGTCTTTTGTTTTTTCATATCTCTTTAAATAACGTCAGAAAAAAATAAAAACGAAATCAGCAAATTTCGGTTTTTTCCGGATATCTCCGGAAGTACTCGGAATTTTACAACTTTCTAATCGGCATGTTATTAGGCACCTAAATGCGCAACTTTGCCATAATTTAACCGACTTCGTATCTCTTACGGTTTCCGAGATCCCCATGCATGCACTCGAATCTGTGCAATTAGCAAATTATATATATACATATATGTATATATATATATATATATATATATATATATATATATATATATATATATATATA